>JABUQX010135216.1:15000-24955 GCA_015478945.1 Trachelipus rathkii | reverse complement strand
TTTATTTTCTAAATGTTGAAGAATAGCATTTATATTTTCAAATCTCATTTTCTTTTTATAAACGTTAACTAATATAATTTTTTCCTAAGTTGAAACATACATATACTGTTTACTATTTTTTTATAAGTTTTTATTTTACATTTATACTTTGTGTTTAATTTTATTATTTTAATTTTTATTTTTTTATTTTTTTTTTAAATTTATTTTTTCTAACTTTATTTTTTATTTTTTATTTTTTTTTTTTTTTTTTTTTTTTTTTTTTTTTTTTTTTTTTTTTTTTTTTTTTTTTTTTTTTTTTTTTTTGAAAGTTTTATTTTACATTTATACTTTGTTTAATTTTTTTATTATTTTAACTTTTTAATTTTTTTAATTTTCTAACTTTATTTTAATTTTTAATTTTTTCTATTTTTATTATTTTTTTTTTTTATTTCTTTAAAATTTTTTTTTTTTTTTAAATTTTTTATACTTTTCATGTTTATAACGTAAAAAATTTACGTTTTTACATACCCTAAAGCAGTAAATCACTAAATCAAACCACCATCCACTCACCCTCCTGTCCAGTTGTGATCTATTGATCTATTGATCTATTGATCTATTGATCTATTGATCTATTGATTAAGGTCAATTTTTTTACTAAAATTGTCATGTTTTACATACCCTAAAGCAGTAAATCACTAAATCAAACCACCATCCACTCACCCTCCTGTCCAGTTGTGATCTATTGATCTATTGATCTATTGATCTATTGATCTATTGATCTATTGATCTATTGATCTATTGATTAAGGTCAAATTTTTTACTAAAATTGTCATGTTTTACATACCCTAAAGCAGTAAATCAGTAAATCAAACCACCATCCACTCACCCTCCTGTCCAGTTGTGATCTATTGATCTATTGATCTATTGATCTATTGATCTATTGATCTATTGATTAAGGTCACATTTTTACTAAAATTGTCATGTTTTACATACCCTAAAGCAGTAAATCAGTAAATCAAACTACCATCCCTCCACCCTCCTGTTCATTATTGATATATTGATCTATTGATCTATTGATTCAAGTCACATTTCGAGTATCATTTTGGATAAACATAACATAAAAACAAGTTCTTTATACAATGATCAACCAATATATGCTGACGTAACAAGTTTTCACATCAATAAAAGCTTACACTTAGCATCATCTGAATTATGAATATAACTCTAGCTAACGAGAAACTTAGCCCATCTTAAATAAGAATAAATGGTTAACATTAACAAAGGACCACACTTAACACACACACACACACACACACACACACACACACACACACACACACACACACACACACACACACACACACACACACACACACACACACACACACACATTACGCAATAGTAAAAACCTGAAATATTTTTTAGGCCTATCTCTTTTTAGGCTCCGCCCCTTTCAGAAAATTTCAACTCGAAACATGAAAATGATTTTATGCTATAACCATTTACATAAAGTGATGCAATACTTATTATATTTATTAAACAAACTGGTAGGTTTGGCAACAATGCATCATACAGAGGTTATTTGGCAACACTGTATAGATTTGGGCAGCTGAGTTGTATATAAATCAGCGAGCTACTCGATGGGTCATTCATAATCAAGAGCTCTTACGATCAACACTTTAAGACACCTTCGTTGGATCCTGTTGTATCATTAGCCAAGTTTTTTTATATCTACACATGAGGATTTTTCAAATCAATACTTATTCAGCTAGGTAAGATTTTTTTCTTTAATATATATATTTTCTCATTTAAAAATAACATTGTAATACATCTGGTCAATAATTATCAACGTAAGGTAATTAAAAACATCATTAATTAAAGAATAAAGGGAAAATGATATATGCACATATCTAAAAAAATTATTCTTTTCCAGAAACGTGTTGAATATACAGCTATACATTTGAGTAAAAAGCATCCTACGTGACGTCATCATCGCACCCTTTAAAATGGTATGTTGCTATTGTTGTGTGGATAAATATATTTAATATATGTTATGAGAAATACTAGTTGAAACTAATATATTATTGGTATAATGACCTAAATAGCATGAAAACTTGATTTTAATTGCCTAATGCATCATAAATAATAATAATGATTATTTATTCCAGGCTAGCCCTTCGATGATGAATGCTGGTAATAAGAAGAGGAAGACCACTATAACGGACATAACGCACATCTCTGTAGAGAAACTTAAAAAGTCAATGGAACGTCATACCTATGAAGTTAAGGTTATTGACGAAAACTTTTTCCATGGACCAAGAGATCTTGAAGCCTCGTTTGAAATGGTTGTGAGTGAAGTCATTAATGTTGTATTACAAGACTTAGATTATGACAGGGCCCGTATGAGGGTTGGAATTAACTTCACTTTTGGCGATGATCAGTCACCTGACCGGAAATATTATGTAAATATCAGTTACAGGGATATAATGGACAATATTGGGGTGAAAGAGATAATGAGACGCTTGGAAGGATCATTCCAGTCCGGTGACAAGGCATCTTTTACCAAATTCAAAGTAGTAGCAACTGTGTTCATGATAGCTAAAGGCAAAGGCGATGACTGTAAAACCGATGCATTCGAGCCACAAAATCTTAGTTTCAAACATCGTTACATTAGTAAAGTTCACCTAGAGAAAGGGGATGTAGGTTGTGCCTTTAAAGCCGTCGTTTTGTTTAGGAAAATAGCGAGAGAATGTGTAAAGGCCAAACATATTCATTCATATACAATTGAGAATGAGGCAGAAGCATTAGCTAAAAAATGTGGTATGGAATATACAGATTCTTTCATAGTAACTGATTTTGAAAAAATCGAGAATGTCGAAAAATGCCGTATAGTCGTATTCGGTCCTGAAGGTAATGGAGTAAAAATACTTTATAATCCATCTAACGAGAACAGAAATGACCCTTTATACATTATAGGCCATGATGGAGCAAATCATTACTATGCTATAAAAGAAGATAAGCTAAAGTTATGTTTTGAGAATACCAAAAAGCATAAGGCGTATATGAATGGTATCTTTTGTACTTATTGCTACACTTTCAACAGTAATAATATCGCGCATAAATTAGACTGTGAACATTATGGATGTAGACAGTGTCTATACGATAAGTGTCAAGGTTCATTTGATCACGATGGTATATTCCATGAATGTCGTGAATGTAATCGTGAATTTTATAATGCATTCTGTTTTAAAAAACATCAAGATAATAATACGTGCAAGAAAATTAAGATTTGCAAACTCTGCCTTGTGCAAATAAATGCTGATCGCTACGGTATTTTCAAACACGATTGCACAAAAGCTTATTGCAAAACATGCAGTACATTATATGAGCCTAAAGAAGACGAATATCATATATGCTATATGAAAAAGAAATTTAAAAAGAAGAAAGATACTGATCAGGTGGTTTATACATGTTACTATGATATCGAAACATACCAGGAAGATAAAGGCTATGATGATAAAGGAAGAAGAATAATAGAATTGCGTCCTTATTTACTGGTAAGCCAGATGATATGCGAAATGTGTACAGATAAGGAAGGTGAACAGGTATGCTCACATTGTGGTCCAAGAACAAGAACATTTAAATTAGAGACCGAAAAAACACCTGTAAATCAATTTATAGACTTCCTGATGGAGTTTTCAGAGAAAAATCCTAAGTCAAAAGTAGTTGTTGCTGCACATAATGGTGGAAAATTTGATCATCAGTTCGTATATGCATCATTACTGACCCACCCAAGTTCAGATTCTATCAGCAGAAATCCTATAAAAAGAGGTAATAAAATAATTTCAATGGGATCGAATGGAAATATAGACTTCAGGGATACATTGCATGCCTAAGTGCATGGGTGTTAGTGAAAAAGACAATTCCAAGGGTTTCTTTCCCTATACATTTTTAAATGAAGATACATTGAATTATAAAGGACCTATTCCTGATAAGAAATTCTTCGAAGTAGATAAAATGTCAACAGATGAAAAGCTAGAATTTGAAGAGTACTATAATAAGTTTATAGGTAAAGAATATAATATTTTTGAAGAATGTGAAAAGTACTGTGTACAAGATGTTAATATACTAAGAAAATGTTTTGAGAAGTTTAGAGGTAGCTTCATTAAAGAATTTGATATAGATTGTCTAGATAACTGCTCAACAATTGCATCATTATGTTTCACAATCTATAAAAATGTGTTCATGCCTGAAGGAAAAATTACTATTCTAGGCCGAGAGAACCCTAAACCTTTCACCTATAAAGCAATTCGCTGGCTCTTGTATCAGGAAAAATTGAACAATATAGGCATAAGGCATGCTCGTAACGGTGGAGAGAAAGGGTTCAAAATTAAGAACAAGTGGCTTTACCCTGATGGGTTTGGTTATGTAAAAGGAGTGAAAACTGCGTTCCTATACCATGGTTGTGCATGGCATGGACATAAAGACTGCAATAAAGGAAAAGGCATGCTGCATGGTGTATCGGCTGTTGACCGCTACAATCTCACCATGAAACAAGAAGATAGGTATAAAGAGGCCGGGTTTAATGTAGTACGTGTGTGGGAATGTGAATGGAAGGTACAAAAGACCCAAATCATTCAAGATCCTGATCATTCAGATGAAAACATAAGCATTAGTGACTATATTCAACGTCTTAGCAATGATGTTGTTAACAACAGACTCATAATAGACAATTCATTGTTTGGAGGCCGCACTGAACCATTCGTACATTACTATCCTCCAACTAAAGGACAGAAGATCATGTATTTAGACTATACATCGCTTTATCCTTATGTTCAGAAACGAATGAAGTATCCTTGTGGACCCCCTGAAAAACTAGTAGGTGATAAAGTACCTGACATTGAATCATTTAAGAATGGTATCAATGATAAATATTTCGGTACAGCTTACATTAAGATTCTTCCTCCTCAAGACTTATACATCCCCGTCCTCGCTAAACGAGCCAAAAATAAATTAATATTCCCACTCTGTTCAAAATGTGTTGAAGAAAATTGTGCGAAATGCAATCATGATAAGAATGAACGTGCTATTGAAGGTGTATACACAACACCTGAAATTCAATTAGCATTAGAGATGGGGTACGAAATAATTAAAATTTTTGAAGTTTGGTCGTTTAAAGAGAAGGAGTTTTTATTTGAAGGATATGTGAACCACTTCTTAAAAATAAAGACAGAGGCATCAGGACCACCAAATAATATTCACGAAGACGATCCTGATTACGAGGAAAAACTTAAAGAGTTTGTCCGTCTTTTCAGAGAAAAGGAAGGTGTCGAACTTGATATTAACAATATCAAGAAAAACCCTGGGATGAGGTTCATTGCAAAATTATGCCTCAATTCTCTTTGGGGAAAATTTGCACAAAATACGCCTACAAGAGGAGATGTAGTATGTACTAGCGATAAAGAAGTATGGGAACTAATCAATCAATGCGACAATGAAGTCACTAGCGTTATTCCAATAGGCTGTAAATATGTTGTAACAGTTGTCAAAAATGCACTAGCCGAACGCACGTCAACTGCTACAAATATTCCTATCGCATCGTTTACGACTGCATATGCACGTATAAAATTATACGAGTTACTTAACAAAGTCAAACAAAGGGCATTGTACTGCGATACAGACTCTTGTATTTTTGTCACTGGAGAAAACGATGAAGTTATTGAAACAGGAAACTTTTTAGGTGAACTAACAGATGAAATAGCAGAATACGGTTCTGAGGCATACGCTGATTCCTTTGTGTGTACTGGACCTAAGTCTTATGCTGTTAGAATAAGAACTGCAGATGGAAATATAAAATATATTGTAAAAGCCAAAGGTCTTACAATCAATAAAGATACAAAGGATACTATTAATTTTGAAAAATTGTTAAAGTTAACGTATGATCGTTGCTCTGAAAATAGTATAGGCCACGATGAGTCATTGTACAATGATATCAAAAACCATGATGTTACAGTGAAGGCAATGAATGAAATACAATTTGAAAATGTTGATAAAGATGATGTACGAGACGATGACCTACCTCATAAAAAAGCTGCACGAATAGACGAGTCACAGAATCCTAATGCTAATTTACACGGAAGTAACAGAGGAGGGTTATGTTATAGTGTGCCTAATATAACTTTTCAGCCTGGGAAATATGGAGGTGTTAGTATTGTTGCTGGTACTAAAATGATCCAACACACAACCGATAAGCGAATCTTTATTAAAAATTCATGTCGCACTGCATCATATGGTTATAAGGGTACATTAATTTCCATTTAATATATTATAAATATTTATCTATGTCTAATGTATAATGTTTAATGTTTTTCCATGTACAAATATTCTGAATAATAAAACGTAAATAATAAAGTTATTTTTATTATCCCTTACATAAAATCATTTTCATGTTTCGAGTTGAAATTTTCTGAAAGGGACGGAGCCTAAAAAGAGACAAGCCTAAAAAATATTTCAGGTTTTTACTATTGCGTAATGTGTGTGTGTGTGTGTGTGTGTGTGTGTGTGTGTGTGTGTGTGTGTGTGTGTGTGTGTGTGTGTGTGTTTGTGTGTGTGTGTGTGTGTGTGTGTGTGTGTGTGTGTGTGTGTGTGTGTGTGTGTGTGTTAAGTGTGGTCCTTTGTTAATGTTAACCATTTATTCTTATTTAAGATGGGCTAAGTTTCTCGTTGTAGGTTATATTCATAGTTCAGATGATGCTAAGTAAGCTTTTATTAATGTGAAAACTTTGTTACGTCAGCATAAATTGGCTGAAGCTTGTATAAAGAACTTGATTTTATGTTATGTTTACCCAAAAAGGACACTCGAAATGTGACTTGAATCAATAGATCAATAGGTCAATATATCAAATATGAACAGGAGGGTGGAGGGATGGTAGTTTGATTTACTGATTTACTGCTTTAGGGTATGTAAAACATGACAATTTTAGTAAAAATTTGACCTTAATCAATAGATCAATAGATCAATAGATCAATAGATCAATAGATCAATAGATCAATAGATCACAACTGGACAGGAGGGTGAGTGGATGGTGGTTTGATTTACTGATTTACTGCTTTAGGGTATGTAAAACATGACAATTTTAGTAAAAAATTTGACCTTAATCAATAGATCAATAGATCAATAGATCAATAGATCAGTAGATCAATAGATCAATAGATCAATAGATCACAACTGGACAGGAGGGTGAGTGGATGGTGGTTTGGTTTAGTGATTTACTGCTTTAGGGTATGTAAAACATGACAATTTTAGTAAAAAATTTGACCTTAATCAATAGATCAATAGATCAATAGATCAATAGATCACAACTGGACAGGAGGGTGAGTGGATGGTGGTTTGATTTAGTGATTTACTGCTTTAGGGTATGTAAAACGTAAATTTTTAATATAAACATGAAAAAAAAAAAAAATTTAAAAAAAAAAAATTTTAAAAAAAAAAAAAATAAAAAAAAATAGAAAAAAAAAATTAAAAATTAAAATAAAGTTAGAAAATTAAAAAAATTAAAAAGTTAAAATAAAAAAATAAAAAACAAAGTATAAATGTAAAATAAAACTTTCAAAAAAAAAAAAGTTAGAAAAGTAAATTTAAATAAAAAAAATAAAAATGAAAAAATAAAAAAAATAAAAAAAAAAAATTTAAAAAAAAATAAATTTAAAAATAAAAATAAAATTAAAATAATAAAATTAAACACAAAGTATAAATGTAAAATAAAAACTTATTAAAAAAAAAATAGTAAACAGTATATGTATGTTTCAACTTAGGAAAAAAATTATATTAGTTAACGTTTATAAAAAGAAAATGAGATTTGAAAATATAAATGCTATTCTTCAACATTTAGAAAATAAAGGTTATCTTTGCAAGATGCGATGCAATTGACGATATGTACATCTTAGAACAGAAGCAGTTATGTAAACAGTAATGATCTTGTATTATTAAATGAATGTTTACTATGTCGGCAGCGCACCGGCTCCAGCACCGGTGACACTACCAACTCTTCATTCTTCTTCCTTCCTCCTTTCCTCCTCCTTCCTTTCTTCTTCTTCCTTTCTTCTTCTTCTTCTTCCTCTGTTTTGCATTCCATGCATTTCTTCTTTTTTTTTTTTCAGGAAGGGACCCACCTCCGGTGGGGTCCCTGGACTCCGAAACCGAATCCAACTCCGACTCCGTCTCCGAATCCGACTCCAACTCCGACTCCGTCTCCGAATCCGACTCCAACTCCGTCTCCGTCTCCGACTCCGTCTCCTCCAGCCTTCCTCTGAGTTTCAAGCTTCTACGATCATTTTCAATTTTTTAGCAGCGTCTCCCCTTACGGGGGGACGCAGAGGGACGTAATCTCGTCTCCGACGAGATTACGTCATCATATAGCTCACATCATAATTTTAGCCCGATACGTTAAGCCTAACAGGGTTTTCAGGACGAATTTGACCTTGGCGCTAAGGGGGCAGCACCCCCTTAGGGGTGACCTAGGGTCACCAAAACTCGTCTGTGATCAGTTTATCACCCACAATGACCATATACCAAGTTTGAAGGCGATAGCTCTAGTCCTTCATATCGAAAAGGGTGGCATCGCCCAAGTGGCAGCAATACTACAGCGATTAATCGAATGTTAATTATTGTAATTATTTTCTTTCGAATATATTTTTTAATGTAAAATGCCAACCAGAGCACGTAGAAAGACGATTTAAACGTCGATATAGGGGTAATCGATCACGATAAATCGATTGGAACCATCAAAAATGATCTACCGATCATTTAAAACCTTCTAGGAACCAAAAAGCCCCTTTTGAGGGGCTCCGCCCCACTTTTGGGCTCAAAACCTCGGAAGTCGGTCTTCCAGACCTTAAATTCGGTCTCACCGACCTTAAAAACCCTAGGTTTGACGTATCAAACGTCAAAATCTAATGAAATGATGGAAATTTCCAAGTCAGCTGCCGACATGACTGGAATTTCCAAAACCTTCCAAAATGGTTTTCAAGTCTTTGTCTTCGACGTGCAGGGCTGCCAATGGGGAAAATCCCCAAAATCCTCCGGAGTTGGGGATCTTGACCTGAATTATGGACAAAACGTTAAAAAAGTAGCTAAAAAAGTGCCAAAAATGCTAAAAAGGACAAATTTAACGGATTAGGTTGCCAGATTTAGCGTCAAATCTGGCTTCCGTTACTTTTTCGTGGCTTCCGTTACTTTTTCGTGGCTTCCGCTACTTTTCCGTGGCTTCCGTTACTTTTCCGTGTCAAAACGTTAAAAAAGTAGCCAAATTAGTAAAAAAAATGGCTAAAATTAGTAAAAAAGTACCAAAAAAGCGCAAAAGTAACGGATTAACGGACTGGCGGTCAGTTGTCTACCCTATACTACTTATATTATATTATATTATATTATATTATATTATATTATATTATATTATATTATATTATATATTATATTATATTATATTATATTATATTATATTATATATTATATTATATTATATTATATTATATTATATTATATTATATTATATTATATTATATTATAGGCCTATAGGGGGTACAACTTATAATTATATTCGTCTTAGGGGTAGGCGATCAAAAAAGTTTGGAGATCGCTGCCTTAGAAGATGAAAAAAAACATTTTCTAAAATAAAATTACATTAGTGTCTTAATACTAGAATTAGTTTACTTTCAACCTTGGATTGAAAACTTGTTGTCGATTTTGCAAAATACCTTTATCAAAGTCCTCTAAAAGTTCTTATAAACACGGCTGATTGTTCATATATTTACCAAATAAAGTCTCTTATTATGTAAGCATATTATTCATGTACGTTTTCAAATGTTTCCTTTGTTTTAAATTGATACAATTTGAATTTGATTGAACATGATTACTTGAATTCAAGTACGAAAGTTCACAGTGGATGTATTTGTCATTCGTACTATATATATATATATA
>JABUQX010135216.1:5000-7500 GCA_015478945.1 Trachelipus rathkii | reverse complement strand
TATATATATATATATATATATATATATATATATATATATATATATATATATATATATATATATATATATATATATATATATAGAGAGAGAGAGAGAGAGAGAGAGAGAGAGAGAGAGAGAGAGAGAGGTAACGTGATCCTTCCAATTAAGGTTACGAGAAAAAAACATCAAGAATATTCAGGAAAGATGAAAGTTAGAGTTGTGTTTTTCCTAAGATGTTATTTATAGCTGCGTGGAAGATTGTGTTGAGTGGAAAGATGAAGGAACTGAGTTTTTAAGGTATTAAAAACAACCTTGTTCTCATTGCCCCAATTAGAAATTCGAGAAAGATCAGAGGTTAGTCTCTCCAAGGCCGCCCCTCCTTGCGTGAGCTAATTGTTGTTGGGAAACGTCTATCAAAATGAAGGGAGTAATGAAGGGAGTAATCAAGGGAGTAATCAAGGGAGTATTGAAGGAAGTAATGAAGGGAGTAAAGAAGGAAATAATGTAGGGAGTAATGAAGGGAGTAATGAGGGGAGTAATGAAGGGTGGAGTCGTCCGCACAGGAGTGGATAAGTGATGAAGAAATAGAGAAAAGGTCATTAACGAGAAGTAGAAAGAGAGTTGGAGAAAGGACATAACCTTGAGGAACACCACCATTTATTGATTTAAAGGATGAACGATGGCCATCCACAACAGCTGCTATAGAACGACCGGATAGGGAATCAAGAGAAAAGGTCACACAGGGAAGGATCGATATCGAAAGAAGGTAGTTTAGTAATCAAAGGTTTGTGCCAGACTCTATCGAAAGATTTCGATATGTCTAGTCCTACGGCAAGAGATTCACCGAAATGCCGATGGGAAGAGGATCAAGAAACGGAAAGAAGAGAAAGAAGATCACCAATAGAGCGCTTCTTGCGATAGTCATACTTGCGATCAGTGATAAGATTAGAAGAATTGAGATGTTTCCAAATCTTCCTGTAGAGGATAGATACGAAAACTTTAGAAAGAACTTCTCTCTCTCTCTCTCTCTCTCTCTCTCTCTCTCTCTCTCTCTCTCTCTCTCTCTCTCTCTCTCGTGGTTAAAGCAATACGACGATAGCTGGAGAGTTGAGAGGGGGTCCCCCTTTTTCGGTACAGACTGAATGAGAATATGTTTCAAGCAAGAAGGGAAGGTATAAGTAGAAAGATAAAGACGGAATAGTTTACCAAGGTTAGATGCAAAATCGGAAGCACACGATTTGAGAACCACAGGAGGAATACGATCAGTACCGTATTCCTTCTTAGTGTTAATCTTAGAGGGTGCGTAAATAACATCTTTAGAATGTATTACAATATTAGGCATATATGAGTTGGAGGGAAGTGGAGAAGGAGGAACACCTCCTGAATCGTCAGATGTGGAATTGGAGGCAAGGATTGAGCGAAGAATTCGGCTTCAGCGGAAAATAAAATGACATTGTGGCGTTGGAAGATGCTAGAGGAGAGAGAGAGAGAGAGAGAGAGAGAGAGAGAGAGAGAGAGAGAGAGAGAGAGAGTTATTTTTTTTTGCAAAATGGCAGAAAGGACAAGAGGAAGAGGAACCAATAAGATTATTGCATTTTCTACGGAAATAAAAAGAGTTTTTAGTGTCAGACGGAGAACAAATTTTCCACGATTTCGGGATGAATTATAAGTTGTGTGAGTTTCTGAAGTTTGAAGACGACCTCAATTCCTGAAGACAGCGCCCCCTGTGGCGAATAAACAGAGTTAAACCAAGATTTGTTAGGTTTAGTTGAAGGGAAAGAATATGAAATGTACGCCTCAATGTTAGTGGGAATTACCTCGGTAATGCATTCAGCGCCCTCCGAGGGACTCCTCCTAAGGAAGCAGTAGTCATTCCATGGCAAATCGAAGCAGTACGAACGAATGAAACATGACCTTTCTAGCATCAATGGATATAGCTTCAGTAAATGGACGTATTCTGACCTCGACTCCTCTAGAGGGCTAGACGGACTCTTGGGCATTCAGATGAGATTCCAGCTCCTTTATTTAGCCATCATCCAGAGCTACCTCAAGAGGAGGACGAATCAGCATCTGACAAAGAAAGCTTTAGTGAGCAAAATGATTGTAAATTAGAAGGCACGTCATCATTTGCAAAAGCTTTATTAAACACGAAATGAAAGACCTCAAAGAGATTTGCGTCTTTCAAAGAAATCGTCTGAATTGCTAGCTTCCAGGCTAGAAGAAAAAAAATTACCAAATCACGTTTATATAGTAACAGTTAAAGATATACTGCCATTCTTCTCAATTGAGATTTTTTTTTTTTGCAACATTGTTTAATGTTTAAGGATTGTTGATGAAGTTTAGCATACCGGAATACACCCCAAGTGAACAGCTATTATTCATAGAACGAAGCCTAGCATGTGTTCTTCTACATAAAGGCAACAGATACAGATTATTACCAAATGGCAACTCAGCCAGTTGGAGTGAAGAGCAAGTGGTAGTCGCCCTAGCTATAGAAAAAATGTCATACCGAGACCAC
>JABUQX010135215.1:10000-19435 GCA_015478945.1 Trachelipus rathkii | reverse complement strand
ACACAACCTAATATGTTCATTCCCTATTTTATCAATTCTCTCACACCTAACAACAATCCCCTAAGATTGTCCATCCGAATACATTGAACTTTAGATTTGCATTTTCCATTCTGCACCATAGTCTCACTACTATATACAATAACACAGGTAACATAATTCCCTCATGGGCATCCTAAGTGCACTCAAGACTTAGTCCCTTTACATCCAATTCAACGATTTAATTGCACCAACCACCTTCCGTTTGTTCACAACTTTCCCACAACCAGTATCATCCTGTTCCCTTTTCATGCACATATATCGTAAATATTTAAACTCAGACAGTTTAGCTGCTCACCATCTAACATAACTTCACACCGAGGACTGTCCTCATTCACAACCATAACCTTACTCTAATCTACGTTTACTTTCAAACCACTCCTTTTACACACCCTACCAAATCTCTCTACCAATCCTCTCAAATTCTCTTCAGATTCGCCACACAAAACCAAATCATCCTATTATGATAGGTAGGGCCCTCCACTCTCTTCATCTCTCCATCATTCTAACACCATTTCTTGCCACTCCACCTCTATTTCTTTCATAACTCCATCCATATACAAACTGAATAACCAAGGAGACATAACACATTCCTGCCTCACTCGGCTATTAATATTAAACCATTCACTTTGGACTATTTATTCTTACACATGCTTCACCATCGCCAAACCTACTTTTGATTCCATTGAGAAGTCTACCAGCAACACCATATATCACTATCACCTGCCATAGAGCTTCCTATTAATCCTATCATACGCCAGCTGCAACCATAAATCTAAATTACACTTATTCCTCCTCTCTCTGCTTCCCAATCATTTTTTTTCAATATAAGATTTCACTCACACATCCTAGTACCACTTCTAAACGGCACTCAGTTCACCAATCCAGTCCTCTGCTAGTCACTCAACGCACCTTCTATCGACCAAATACCAGCATATATCTTTCCTACAGCACTCAATAAACTCATTCCCCTATAATACCTACAGTTACCTTATCCCTTTACCCTTATATAATAGTACTATTATTGCTCTCTTCCATCCCTCTGAACTATACCTCCATAAACGCTTTGTTACACAGCTTCCAAATCCAATCAATCACCATCTCGTCTATATATATATATATATATATATATATATATATATATATATAAACATATGAGGAGAGAGAAAGAGCAGTAGTTATATATATATATATATATATATATATATAGGTATATATATATATATATATATATATATATATATATATATATATATATAATGACATACTTTTATGTGTAAATGGAAATTGGTAATATAGTGCAGAGGGTGTCACCCCTGATTTTTATAAAAATCACAGGATATACTCTAAAAAAAATAATAACGAAGAATAATGAAAACGAAAATCTTCGCTCTCTTTAGGAAAAAAAAAATCTTTAGGAAAAAAAAAGTTACAGCCTCCCAAATTTGTTAAAAATCCCATAGAATTTGTTATATAATTTTTTTAAATCACAGATAGTGATTTAAAAATAATAATGGAAGCTTAAAAAAGAAAATGATTTAAGTCTTTAAGAAAAAAGTTAGAGCCTCTCAAAGTTTAAAATTTTCCCATAGGCCTTTTTTTTAAAAATTAGTGGGCCTTGTGCTCGTTTTAGGGCCATCCTAGTTCAGGTTATGATAAGATTTGTTAAGAATACATAGATTTTCTCTGTGTATACCTAACAAAACTTATTATTACCTGAACTAGAAGGCCTGAAATGAGACCTAACCTGGAAAGATCAAAACCAAAAGTCTATGGAAGTTTAAACAACTTTGAGAGTCTGTAACTTTTTTTCCTAAAGAGAGTGACGATTTTCGTTTTCATTATTCTTCATTATTATTTTTTTAAAGTTTATCCTGTAATTTTTATAAATATCGGGGGTGACACCCCTCTGCACTACTATTACCTGGAAATTTATTTAGAATACATATATAAGAAATAATAATATCAATACGTTGGAAAATGATAAAAAAAATATTGGCAAGTTAAAAATGCCAAAAGTACTTGCAAGTACTTTGCAATTTTTCCAAGTACAAGTTATGCAAGATAAGTACAAGTACAGCACACTTGTCTTAGAAACTGCAAAGGGCCAAGTACAAGTGCAAGTACTCCAAAAAATGTAATTAAGTCCAAGTACAAGTCCAAGTACTTGTACTTGAACCTGCTTTCGATATATATATATATATATATATATATATAGTAGTATATAAGATATATATATATATATATATATATATATATATATATATATATATATATATATATATATATAATATATATATATATATAGCTCTATATATATATATATATATATATATATATATATATATATATATATATATATATCGAAATAAACTTGTAAAGCGGAAATAATTTCATTAGGGCAAAATAAATGATAAAATGATACGAAAACGAGCTTAAATATTTTCAGGTACAAATAATAAAATAATAATGCGGAAATTACTATAATAAAGGAGAGTGCTTATTGTTTAAAAATAAAAATCAAACATTATATATATATATATATATATATATATATATATATATATAAAAGATATATGTTATATATATATATTAGGTATAGTATATATATATATATATATAGGTATATATATATATATATATAGCAGAGTATATATGTATGTAATATATATATGTATATATAAATAGATATAACGATTATTAGAATATATATAATAAGTCTTGGAACACATGCTCCCATTTCTATTTCCCAACTTCCTTTGATGTAAACTTTTCAAATCCTGATACACGGCGTTTGAAAATGTCAAAGGAAATTTTGAAAATATATGAGTTTGTGTTCCAAAAATTTGCCAGTGAAGTGCATGTAGGATTGAGCATAAGCAGTTAAATTGGAGTTCGTAGTTAGGAAAGATGAAATGAAAGACTGTATGAAAAAAACATCGGTGCCTCATGAGCCCTTGGTGGACGTGGCATAATACGGAGAGTTCTGTGAAGAGCAGAGTTCGTTTTAATAGTGATAGCATAAAGAGAGTGACGTAGCAATTCAAATGGCAGAAAGAGACAAAAGAAAGTTAACGAGATCGATCAGAGAGTCGGTAAGGAGAATAGGAACTAGAATCCCCATTTCCAAGAGAGCATTGTATAGGTGAAACCACACCAGATGTTTGAGGCATGCACCATGCAAATCGAACAATACCCTTGTAAAAAGAAAATAATCTGGGGTGTGGATGTTATATTAAAAAGTTCCTCAGAACATCATACTTTAAAAAGCTTGTTTAGAAAGAGAAAAAAAAAAAAAAATACATGATATTGCAAAAGATTAAGAAAAAAAGAAATACCAGGATACTGAGGAATGTTTGATTTGTGTTTTCAAAGATGTTATACTTGTGTGGAAGATAATGTCTAGGAAATGAGGTTTTGAGACATTATATCCCGTCATGAATGTTTTCACTATCCTTATTAGGAATTCAAGAAAGATCTGAGACTAGTTGTTCCAAGGTTACCCACCTACCATGTGTTAATTGCTGTTGAGTGGGACATCTTTCAAATTCAAGAGTGGATTTGAAAGGATAGGTGATGAGGTAATAGAGAGGATCATTAATGAAAAGTTGTAAAAAAGTTATGGATAGAACAGAAACTTGAGGAATAATTTCTCACAATTTGCAGTTTAAAAGAATGAAACGGTGGTTGTCTATAACAGCTGCTATAGAACGACCGGATAGAATATCAGAGAAAAGGCCACAAGAAGAAATGTAGAGAGCGAAAAGGATAAGTTTAGAAATCATAGCAATTTGCTAGACTCTATCGCCACAGCAGAAGATTCACCGAAGTGCGAAAAGCGAAAATCAGAGGAAAGAAAAGAACGTTCCTTTCGCAAGTCATACCAGAGATCAGAAATAAGATTAGAAGAATTGATATGTTCATATCTCTTTATGCTAGGATATATTCGAAAACTTTAGAAGGAACGGAGGTGTTAAAGCGATAGGACGACAATTTGAGGGTTGAGAGGGGTGGTCCCCCTTTTTCTGCATAGATTGAATGAGCGAACGTTTCAGCAGGATGGGAAAGCCGAAGTGAAAAGACAGAGACAAAATTGGCCAAAAGGCACGTGCTAGCTTAGATGCACAAATTTTGAGAACCATAAAAGGAGTATCATCAGGACCGCACGCCTGAAATAACATCTTTAGGAGGAATTTCAGTGTCAAGCATAAATGAGTTGGGAGGGTTCTTAGCCTGTAGTCTGGGAACCCCAGTGGGTCCTAGATGGCTTCAAAAGGGGATCTGCGAAGGTTTGACAAAATGTTAGGATATTTTGCCGTTAAAATAGAAATATGAATGAATGAAAAAAAGCATAAAAGAAGAGGAAACGTAAAACAAATTTTCTTTCTTTCCTTGTGCTAAATTAAAAAAAAAATCTATTTTCTCTATCGACTACAAAAAAAATTATTTTTTATTTTTTAATTATATGAATGTAATATGTTCCCTTCTCTCTCAATATTAGAAGACCATTCATTAGAAATTTTAAATAAATATTTGAGGCATTTTAGGTTATAAAATATTGAGTTAAATCTGTGTAGTCAGAGGGAAAAAAATTTAAAAAGAGCCCGCGGGGGAAAAATATTTACCAGTGTTACGAGCGATCAAAAAATATTTAGAGTGGCTCAACGGTAATATAAATTAAAAGAACCTCTGGTCAAAGGTGTAAATATAAGTAAAAATTAAATCCGAGAATTCACCTTTAGCTGAAAGTAAAACGACAGTTTTGCTGTAAGAAGATAAAAAAGGAGCAAAAGAGAAAGAAACCAAATTAAAGTTGACATTTAAAAAAAAAAATGCGAGAAAGATGATGAAGAAGAAGAACTACAAAGATCGAACATTTTCTACGAATGAAAGTGTATTTTCGTGTAACAGAGAAAAGATCACAAATTTCTATAGTTCATTTGAAAATGACGATAATTCCAGAAAGGCAACGTCGTTATAGATGTAAAATATCATTATAGAACGATTAAAGATAAACCAAGGTTTATTAGTCTTAGTTGAAAATGGGAAGTATTTATTTCATATATATATATATATATATATATATATATATATATATATATATATATATATATATATATATATATATATATATATATATATATATATGATTGTTTTTAAGTATGGTATAAATATATAAATATATATATATAAATATATATATATATATATATATATATATATATATATATATATATATATATAGAAAGAGAAAGAAGAAAGAAATATATATATATGGTATAAAGAGATATATATATATATGTGTTATATATATATATATATATATATGATATATATATATATATATATATATATATATATATAAACTTTGGCAAATCACAGGAAACTATTCTAAATATTTGCTTACTTAGAGTCCGGATCAAGGGATGGAACCCTAGTTTTTTACCTCGTTCTGCTCTTTAAGCTCCCTTACTTTCGTTTCCTCCTTCTTTTGCTTACTTATGTCTAGTCTTTTTCTCCGTTCATTCTATATCAGCACTGGTTGATGGAGCTTGCTCTTACTCCTTTCCTATTTTTTTTGTTTTTGTTTTTTCTGGTGTTCCTCAAGATTCTGTTCTATATCCAACTTTATTCCTACTTTTCATCAAAAATCTCCTCAGCGGTACTTCTAACTCTGTTCCCTCTTATTCCGATGACTAACTCTCCATACTTCTACTGATTTCAAATCTGTTCTCTGTATTTGCATCTAAAGTTGCCTCTCGTCTTAAGCTTTCCGATTCTATTTTTGCCAATCTGAATGGGATTTCCGGATGGGGTCACCGCATCCTTGTAATATTCACCTCCTTGGCACCAACTCATCAAGGCCTCCTGGCGTCGCCTTCGCAACCCTCCCATACTTCGAAGCTTCTAACGTCTCACCTATGAATGACAAACATTCTTGGTCCGAACATAAACAACAAATTGTCTTGGAAACCTCACATTAAAATCGTTGCTAATTTCGCCTAAATGAAGCTGGGACTTCTGTTCAGGTTCCAGGAATTTTTTTCCTATGAAAAATTACTCCAGTTATATAAGGGCCTTATTCGCCCTTGTATGGAGTAATTACTGTAACTTCAAACATTTACAACAGCATTATTTCAACAACTTTGATGATTTGAACCTATTCTCCAAACTTCTAGAATACGCTTACCACAAAAAGATAGAAAGACAACATTATGCAAATCTTCCTTAAAAGATAAACTGGATCATTCTGTTCAACTCAGCCCTGACCACCACTCAAACCTACAATATCAAAATATTTAAAACTATAATCTAAATAATACATTAAAAGCTTTGGTTGGCTTCAGACTTTGTTTAGCTCTACCAAACCCAGACCATTGGATGCAATTGATCAAAAACTTAAATTCATGGAAAACAAGAAAAAAATTTAAATATTAACAGTGACGTACTGTTCGGCATCCTGTTCAAATTAGAAAAAGATTTCTTCAACAAATCCTATTTCCCCTCAAGATTCTTACATAGCCCTAATGTTGCAACAGATAAAGAAATCATCATCTCATGCTCAGACAAAGGTAATAATATAGCTATGATGAACACTACAGACTATCTCACAAATCATACTGCTTACTAAATGACACTAATACCTACACTCCTATCAACAACAATCCTCTAAAAAAAACTCTCAAAACCTTTTCAACAATTTCCTTCTAAAAATCCTCCAAGATAATAAAGACTTACTTCAAAAACTCAAAGCTTATCTCCCCACATTGTCAAAATTCTACGCTATACCCAAAATCCACAAGGAGAATATACCATTAAGACCCATAATTTCCAATATAAACTGTATCGCCCAAAATTTATCAAAATGGCTTGCTTCCCAATTGAAACCACTCATAGGTAATATTTCAACATTACATATAAAAAATTCCGATCATTTCATCCAACTTGTCCATAACAAAAAAAAATTCATACTTCAACGTTGTTAGTTTTGATGTAATTTCATTATTCACAAAAGTTCCCGTCAAGTTTACCATTAATTTACTTGAGCATCACCTATCCAATAGTAATTTCAATTTTCAACTTTCCTTTAATATCATCAAACAATTAATAAACCTCACCCTAGATCACTCTTACTTCAATTTTCAAAATAAATACTTTAAAACAAATTTCAGGATTATGTATGGGTTCTTCACTCTCCCCCGCATTCAGTAATATATTCATGGAGTTACTAGAAGTTTACCACATCTTTCCTAATTTTCAATCAATAGTTTGGTTTTGCACGTCATTACATTAAAAATATATTAACATAAACATAGTTTTAAATTTTATTAATAACATACATCCTGACAATAAATTTACAATAGAAATAGCCACCGAAAACAAAATAAACTTTATAGACATTAATTACTTGGAACAGCAAACAATTTCCTTCTTTAAATATTTATCGAAAACCTCGAAATCCATTGGTATTTTTCTCACGGTCCCTCTACATAAACTGCCTTATTAGGTAATTTGTTCCTCCGTACTTACAGACTTGGCAGTCCTCAAAACTTAATTTCTGAAATCAAAACAATAAAAAATATCTTTAAAAAATTAGATGACCCCCAAGTCATCATCAATAAAGCCTTACGTAAAGCAAAAAAACAAATTCTTACACATAACTACCAACAACATTACACTATCTAGCATATTACCCATCTCGAATATACATAAAAACATCATCCGTAAATACATACCCAACAACATACAAACCGTAAAATCAAACAATATAACTTTAAAACATACACTGAAACCTAATAACAATAACTTAAATAAAGAATCAGGTATTTATACACTAAACTGTAACAATTGCTCCAAAAAATACATAAGTGAAACAAATAACTACAACATTAGACTATATCAACATAAAAACGACTTAAAATACGATAAACAATCCTCATCACTAGTAAAACATCGTCAAACTTCCAACCATATAATTAACACTAACACATCTTCCTTCATAAAACCGATACAGGATACAGAAAACAGAAAATTTATAGAATCATTTATCATTAAAAACAGCAATAATTTTAACCTACAAAAAGGAGAATATCACATTGATGAAGTAACAAATATGTACTTAAAAAATTCTGCCTCCCTGACCAGTATACTAAAAAAGATTTAACATAACTTTAAATATTTCATACCCTTCAATACCTCAACACCAAGAATTTTTTCAAACCAGACCAAGTAGCCGTATCAATAGGAAAAGTAGCCAAATTCAGTCTCCTGCCAACCTTATAACTTTTAGTCCTGAAGATGTGGGTTCGCGTATGACCACGAAAGCTAGGCTAACTTTATTAAAAATATAATTGATATTGTGTGTTAATAATTAATAATAAGTAATAATTAATGTGTGTTCAATAAATTAATCAATTTTTACTATTTCCTCTTCAACTAAATCTCTCTCTCTCCTCTCTCTCTCTCTCTCTCTCTCCTCTCTCCTCTCTTCTCTCTTCACAGAATGTTGCCATGTTTGATATATATATATATATATATATATATATATATATATATATATATATATATATATATATATATATATATATATATATATATATATATATATATATATATTAGTGATGCAGGTAACATTCGCATCCGCATCCGCATCCGCGAAGCATCCGCACATTATTAAAGATCCGCATCCGCATCCGCGCTTTGCCCTGCGGATGTTGCGTGGATATTTACTGTCGAGATTTATAAAATTTATATTAAAAATACTTAAGATG
Organism: Trachelipus rathkii; assembly: GCA_015478945.1. Classification (NCBI taxonomy): domain Eukaryota; kingdom Metazoa; phylum Arthropoda; class Malacostraca; order Isopoda; family Trachelipodidae; genus Trachelipus; species Trachelipus rathkii. Next base: position 10,628 of record JABUQX010135215.1, on the reverse strand, counting down.
AATCTGAACGCAAACTTTAAATGAGACATAGGAATTCAACTGTGTAATGATGATTCATGATCTCACATGAATTTCACATACCTCTATTCATGAGTCACATGAATAGTAATACAAAAACAGCACCTCGCACAGTAGCTTCTGTTCCGAGTGTAATACCATCAATCTCAACGCTAAGGATGCATTTTGAACCATCTTCAAATGAAAATGATGACGGTTTTAAAAGAATGAAAGATGTAAAAAACTAGAGCTAGAAAAACGCTTTGGTTCGGTGGAAATTAATGACCTTGATACTACTGCAACTTACTTAGATCCCCGTTATAAAGGCAAGGTTTTTGTAACACGATATTAAAACAAGTTAAATCGTCACTTTGTGTTGCAGTGGAAAAACTTCAATCCGAACAGTCTATTAATTCGCCACCCATTAAAATGAAAAAACGAAATGTACAGATCCAACACCTTTTACAAGTAAATCAATGACAGATTCACTGGAAGAATTTCTACAGTCCAGTAGTGAGGAAGAAACACACGCACTACCAAAGTGTAGTGCAAATGATTGAAAACTATCACCAAGAAAAACGACTAAATACAAATGATGATCCTATCAGTTGGTGGAAAGTTAAGCAAAATG
>JABUQX010135215.1:0-7500 GCA_015478945.1 Trachelipus rathkii | reverse complement strand
TTACATGTAGTATTGCAGCAATCTTTCTGGTAATTTGTTGTAGGACTGTCCTCAAGTTCTTGGAGAACCTGTTCTTTCGACATCTGGAGTTGATACTGTGCGAGGTCGCCCGTTTCCATTAGTAAGTTTTTTAAAATTTCCTGTTTCTCTAAGACGTTGATGGAGACGTGCAAACATAGTATAATGCGGGATGACACGATTAGGGTACATTTCTTCAAGAGACGCATGACTGCTAATGAATTACCGTTCGTACGACCATAAACAAAATGCATATCGCACATTTCACTATTTGTGTAATTCATTTTGAAAATATGAGCAACACTTGAACACAGAACTTGACGCGACACGGATTAGTATATGTATAAATGAAGCGAGATACGGAACTAGTAAATAACAGGTAGGTAACCTTTCCTACGGTATATTTGTGCTTATTATTAAAGGTTGAGATGTGGCATGGGACGGGCAATGGAATATATCAGATATGTCCCACATAAGTTTCATCACCTTGTATCTTGGAAACGAGGCGTTTTCGGTGAAATGTTTATTGACACATATTATCTTATATTTATGCAGGGAATATCATACTGATTTTTTTCGCAATATTAACGATACACCGTATATATATATATATATATATATATATATATATATATATATATATATAAAGATATAAGAAGAAAAAGTATATATATATATATATATGTTATATATATATATATATATATATATATATATATATATATTATTACATATATATATATATATATATATATATATAAAATATATATATATATTTTTTTTACAATATATATAATTATATATATATATATATATATATATATATATATATATATATATATATATATATATATATATATATATATATATATATATATAAAAGGAATAAGGGGAATTTGAATAGAATAATGAATAGGGATGGTGCTTTGGTATCTGATGAGATGAATGTGACTAGAGTGTGGTGGGAACGCTTCGAAAATCTGCATAACATTGGCAGTAATGAAGAGGTAATAGTGAATGTGTGTGGGTTTGATGGTGCAAGGAATAGGTATTTTGGGCATGAGGTCATTAGTAAGGAGGAGGTAATGTGTAGAGCGAGAAAGTTGAAGAATGGTAAATCAACAGGTATAGATGAAATTACCCGTGAAATGATCAAGAGCGGAAGCGTGATGGTGTTTGATTGGATTTGGAAGTTGTGTAACAAAATGTTTATGGAGAGCATAGTTCCGAGGGATTGGAGGAGAGCAGTAATAGTACCCTTATATAAGGGTAAATGAGATAAGTGTAACTGTAGGAATTATAGGAAAATTAGTTTATTAAGTGTAGTAGGGAATATATATACTTATATTTTGGTCGAAAGAATGCGTCGAGTGACTGAAGGACTGATTGTGAAGAACAAGGTGGTTTAGAGAATGAGTAGATCAAATCTTACATTGAAAAAAATGATTGAGAAAATGAGGGAGTAGAAGAATAAATTGTATTAGGTGTTTTGTATTTGCAAACAGGCGTATGAAATGATTAATACGGAAGCTCTATGGCAGGTGTTATTGATATATGGTGTTGGTGGTAAGCTTCTGAATGGAATCAAAAGTATATATGATGATAGTGAAATGTGTGTAAGAATATATGGAGTTGAAAGTGATTGTTTTAATATTAATAGCGGAGTGAGGCAGGGATCTGCTATGTCTTCTTGGTTATTCAATTTGTATATGGATGGGGTTATGGAAGAATTAGAGGTGGGATGGCAGGGGATAGTGTTAGAATAGGCTTATGAGCCTGCTCTTCAAAATTCTTCCAGACTGACCACTCCACCCTCTTCAAAATTACCGAGACCGACTCCACCCCCTTCAAAATTACTGACTCCCACTCCGCGATCTGACTCAGACTCACAACTGCCGAACATGGGAAGGCATGGAAGAGAGTGAGGATCTACTGGGCTTCCACGATATATGTGGATAATTTGTTTTGGTGTGGCGAATCTAAGAGAGTTTGAGAGGATTGGTGCAGAGAGATATGGCATGGGTGTGTACAAGAAGATGTCTGAAGGAAAAGAGTAGATAAGAGTAAGGTTATGGTTGTGGTGAGGACAATCTCATGTGGAAGTTATGTTGGGATGGTGAGCAGCTGGGAATAAAGCGTGTCTGGGGTTTCAAATATTTAGTATATATGTTGGATGAAAAGGGGAATTGATGATGAGAAAGAGTGTGAAAGTGGTAAGTTTGTGGAATGCGTGAAGGTGCACAGTAAATTAAATAGTTGGTGGATGCAAAGGACCAAGTCCTGAGTGCGCTAGGGTCTTACATTAAGGTATGTTTTTTAATAATAATGATAATGTTGAAAATTTAATATACACAAACCAATATATTGCTTAAGATACCGTAATTAATGTCATATTAAAAGCTAAAAGTAACGGAGTAACGGAGTAACGGCACTTCGTTACTTTTCCTTCAAAGAAACGGAATAACGATAACGCAACTACTTTTTCCGAGTAACGGGGTAACGATAACGGAAATACTTTTTTGAGTAACGATGTCCACCTCTGCATATATATATATATATAATATAGTAGCAGCAGCATATATAGAGTATATATATATATATATATATATATATATATATATATATATATATATATATATATATATATATATATTTTGCATGGTGGGTCCCGCTCAACCCCTCGAGAAGCGGGTGGATCCAGGAGGTATCGCATAAATCACAGCAGATCGATCTATAGATATAGAGCGAGTGTATCGAAAAGTGTCGATGTTCGTTAAACTGAGTGAAAGCTGAAGCGGTTGAATGTCTTCTGCCAGCTTTTCTGGAGACATCTTGACAATAGGTAAAGGGGAGCACTATGAAATCTATGTTCATATTCCTGAAAGGAGGGATGGAGCTCAAAGAGGAGAATTGACAGCATTACTCTGGTTTGATGGTCCAAAGATTGCTCTAAGGGAGATATTTCGGGTGAACACGCTCTGAGTTTAGTGTTGTTTGGATACTCGAAGATGGTTATTTGTGTTAACTGAGCGTGATAAGCCTTTGACACAAGTGTGGAGGGTGTGTTTAATATTGCTGAGCCTGAGTATGAACTCCATGTTGCACTGTCTGTGGTGCAAAGTGCTGCTGTAAATGTTTGATGTAGGAGTGGTCTGTTGAGAGTGATTGGTGTAAAATGGGCAGCATATTATGTTAAGATAGGCCTCTAAGGAAAGATTTATGTTTCGGATTGTAAGTGATGAATGGGTGTGGAAAGGAGGCAGCCTGATATTATTCTAAAAGTTTTGTTTTGAATAGCTTCAAGTTTATGGATGTTGGATTGTGATATTGTGGGAGGCCAGGCGGGAGATGTACAATTTAAGACTAAACGTAGGTATTGTCGGTAAATTATTGTGAAGAATTCCTTGTGTTGGTTAAAATTTGTTTCGATTAGTTTTTCCATCGCATTCAATTTCTGTGTGCCTCAGGAGGGAATGTTGTTTATGCGGAAGGAGATTGTCAAGTGTGCATCGAAAGTTAAACCAAGGATAATGGGATGTCGAGAAATTAAAAATTTTGCTATGTTAGCATTGATTCTTAGTTCAGTATGATAGATAGGTCATGATAGGATAATTTTTTTAGGTTTTGTTAAATATTACTATCTTAATATTTAATAAACATTGATATGTCATATATATGATAGAAAAGTAGGGTTAGGCTAAGTTTTTCGGGGTAACGTTAGCCAATCTTTCTTTGATAAACAGGGAACATTGTTAATGTTAGCAGTTAATTCCTACGTAATGTATGTTAGGCATGTTATGATACGTTATGATCTTAGCCAATTCTTAGGTCAGGTAATGTTATGCTAGCTTTATTGATGCTAAAACTGTTTATGTTGACAATTATTTCTGATAATGATAAGGAAAAGAGAATAATATTTAGCTGTGCTTAAACATGTGAGTTTGTGCTCCAATAAATGATATCATTCTATTATTTTAATAGCTTGATCAATAGATCATAGATGGTAGGAATGGGGTTGGGTGGAATAGAGTTTGATTTATTATTTTATTGATTAATTGATATTTTATGTTATAAATATTAAAAATAAAATTATTTTTGTAAAAAATGTGAAAGATTTTTTTAAAATATATTTTATGTTATGTTCATGCAAAGAACTTGTTTTATGTTAAGTTTATACAAAGGAATTTTTTTATGATGTTTATACAAAATGATACCAAAATATGACTTTAATCACTTAATCAATGGATCACGGGTTGTGAAAGGGTTGCGGTTTTGCTGGTTTGATATATTGATTAATTTATATTTTTAAATAAAAAAAATAAATTTTTTAGGAAAACAAAAATGTTTTTACTATTTTTTTATTATATTCATACAAGGAATTTTTTATGTAATGTTATACAAATAATAAAGTTTAAATATGACTTTAATCATTTAATCAATATAGATCACGGAGAGAAAAGGGTTGTGGTTTTGCGTTTTGCGTTATTTGTTAATTAATATTTTTAATTAAAGAATAAAATTTTTAGTAAAAGCATAAAATGTTTTATAAAGTTTGTTGAAATAAATGCAATTATAAAATTAAAAGTTTTAAAGTAAAATTTAAAATAAATAAACAACTTTTTAAAAATAATAATAAAAAAATATATAAAGGTAAAATAAAAGTATTAAAATAAAAATTTAAAAATGAATATGCGATATTTTATACAATGAAGTTTTTTTCACGTCATATTTATACAATATGTGCATTTAAATATGACGTGAAGCAGTAAAGCACGTAAGGGTGGGGTGTGTGTTTGCCCCATGGCTCTACTGCTTTAGGGTCAATGAAGTACATATTTTTAATAAAAAATTAAAAAAATTGTGTTAAAACATAAAATGTTTAAAAACTGTTTAATAAAATAGTTAAAATTGAAAATAAATTAGTTTTAAAAATATATAAATAAAAATATAAATGTAGAATAATATTTTTGAAATAAATAAAAACTTTAAACAACAGGTAAATGTAAAATAAAACTTATGAAATAATATAAAAGAAAATATAAAAGTTAACGCATACAAAAGAAAACGATATGTTAATATTAAATATGTGAAAAAGATAAATATTTTAGCTATCAAAAGAAAATATATTAAAATATAAATGTTAGACAGCGGAGTTTAGAACAATGGGACACATATGTATGACGTTATAGAAATAACAGTCATGTGAGCTGTAAAGATTAATTAGGTGTGGATAGATAAATTAGCTAAAAAAGAATAAGTAAAGTGTTTAAATAATTAATATACTGTGTGGGTATGTGCGTGTTAGGGCAATATGGTTAATGAGGTTAGGTTTGGTTAGGTTATGTTAGACAATGTATTTAAAGGAGAGCCAATTACTGAAGATCCCCAAGTTTTTGAAAGCAAATTCTAAATTTTCACAATTTTTGTTTTTGAAAACAAAAGGAAAGAGAGCGAGAGATGGAGAGAGAGAGGAGAGAGTGCTGAGGATTACGTTATGATTGAGAGGAAGAATTCAAAGAATGATGTATTTTTAAGATGACAGAGAATATTTAGAGAGAGATTGGTACGAACTGAGAAAATTGCAATTCCAAATGCTCAAAAAATTGCCAATTGACCCATTCACAAATACCATTAAATCTGAAAGAATTTTACTATTATAATTAGAAGAAATGATCTATTTCGTTAGATATTTGATAGATTGAGTATTGAGCAAAGCTCCAACAAAGTCTGCCAAGCTGATTCGAGTAGAGTACGAAGGTAAAATAAATGAATAGGAAGAGTACAGAAGCCGAGAGACATTGGGAAATCGGGAATCCTGGTGATGACGAGAGAGAGAAGAGAGAGAGACGAATGAGGAGAAATTCAGGTAGTTATACAAGGGAGAAAATTTCCATTCGAGATGGATAAAAATGAATTCCGAAGAACGAAGAGGACGAGAACCAATTGAAATTGATCAGAGAATAGTGCCAGGAAAGACCGTATGTAATCGGAGTGACGAGAGCTGGAGAGAGAGAAATCCGAGAGAGCGAGCGGGAAGTGATATTTATTTCACAGCTCTCATTAGAAAAAAGAATAGATGAAGATTTGTAAATAGAGTTTCCATTAATTATTTTAATCACTTGTACGAATTTCAAAGAGAGTATGGAAGTGCCGAGAAGAGAGACAGACTAGTTAGTCGGAGCCACGAAGGAGAGGCCGGAGCCGGAAGCCGGAAAACCGAAGCCGGAGCGCGGGAAGCCGGAGCCGGATCCGGAGCGGGACCCGAGAGCTGCGAAGCCGGCCGAGAGGACCGAATCTGGAGCCGGATAGCCGGAGAAGTGCTAGATAGAAGAAGAAATCATGATGAGTATGATGATCGATAGTTGGGTGAAAAGAGACATTTTAGCCCAGAGAAAGCACTGTGAAACTGATGAAGGACAAGTATTTGAGAAAAAAGAATAGACTAGATTGAAATTAATATTGCAGAAGTAAGTATAATATATATATAGATGAGAGTATATAAGATGAGAGAGAGATGAGTATGGAAGATGAAGCAGAGAATAAGTAAGATAGAGAAACTATATCATATAAGAGGAGAAGATAGTATGACGTTAATATAGAGATTAGATATATAGATAGAGAGATAGATGATATAGATAGATGAGATATAGATATAATATATAGAGTAGATGAGACATAGCTACGTCGAAAGAAGAATAGTAGAGAGAGAGACGTAGCGCGAGCGAGAAACAAGCTGAGAGGGTACGACGTGAAAGGAAAGGGTAGAAAAGATTCAATAGCAAGACAAGCACACTTTAGGAGGACAAATGACGAAGAAATAGCAAGAATTCCTCCCAGAACGTAGAGCGAGAGAAGAGAAGCACCCTGACGTAGGTTATTAGATAAAGTGTCACTGTTTCTACAGTTAGTGGGACATTGTATGCTGTCGTGAAGGTGCAGCCAGAAAAAGGGTGCTACGCGGGGGTTCTGGTACATGTGGCGGGGTCTATCTGCCAGTAAAGATGGTTTTCTGGCATCGGCTACTCTGACACCACAATTCTAATGTTGGAACTTAATGCCCGTACCTGCGAACATGACTCTTATGAGTGGTGTTTGAGTCTCCTCTCCCACATACAACTGTTGCCCGAAAAGCCCCCTCTGCAAAAATGCCCAGCGAATCCTAAGTCGCTGCGGATGCCCCAGTGCCGGGAAAGGAAATTATCTCGACATGTCAGCAAACTTTCAATCTCTGTGAAGCATATATGTACGCAATTAACCTTCCTAGCTCAAAATGGGTTATATCTGGTTTTCGCTTCTCTTCCCCACGTAGTTGTGGACATTGACTCGCCCTCGCTGATCGATTGAGAGATGTAATAGCGTCGGTACCACTCTTTGCATACATGAAACCTACCCACCTTAAACCCCACATCCTTCCCGACCGTACTACATAATATTATCGTTGACTCCGATAGGGACGTTTATGATGATTGAGGCCTCTATATT
>JABUQX010135214.1:42500-50000 GCA_015478945.1 Trachelipus rathkii | reverse complement strand
TATGAATAATTTTTATTTAAAATAAATATATTTCAAAGGTATACATTTAAAAAATCACATCAAGAAAATTTATAGAAACTGTAGTACACTTTCGGTGATGTTCCCAAAAGTGGAACGTTGGCGGGAATGAGTATACAATTTTGACCGTTTTCAGAATTTATCAATATATATATATATATATATATATATATATATATATATATAATATATATATATATATATATATATATATATATATATATATATATATATATATATATATATATATATATATATATATATATATATATATAGAGAGAGAGAGAGAGAGAGAGAGAGAGAGAGAGAAGATAATTATCGGTCAACCAGTTATGATTTAGAAATTCCAATCTTTGCTAAAACTCTGAGTAGGGAAAACTTTCGATCCATCAAAAAGTATTTTCATGTCGCTGGTAATAGCAACCTTTCCTACTCTAAAGTTGCTAAGGTGTTGCCACTTCTAGATATCTTAGAACAAATTGCCGGAGAGTTTTCGTTTTCCATAAATATTTAAGCATTGATGAAGCTATGATTCCATATGGCCACCATAATGCAAAACAATTTATTCGAAATAAACCAGTATAGTTTGGTTATAAAATGTGGATGATGTGCAGCTCAAATGGATACCCATACAACTTTTACTTTTATTGCGGCAAGAAGGAAGCCCAAAAACTACCTTTAGGATATCGCGTTGTAATGAAAATGCTTGAACCTATTCCTGACCCTAATAAACCTTTGGTTTTTGATAATATTTTTACTAGTCATAAATTGACGATTGATTTAGGTGAGCGAAACATTTGAGCTTGTGGTACAATTCGAGAAAATCAAACAGGAAAGTGTTCATTGGAAACCAAACAACAATTATTAAAATAAGGAAAGGGATCATTTGATTTCAAGTCAGATGGAAAAGTTGTGTGTGCAAAATGGAATGAAAATAGCATCATTTGTGTTGCTAGTAACTACTACGGTGCAAATCCAATTCGCACAACAGAAAGGCGTGTAAAGCCAGAACATAAAAAGATTGTTACTCAGCCGTATCTCATACACAAGTATAATCAAGGAATGGGAGGCGTTGATGTGTGTGATAGGATGTTAGCTTCTTATAGGCCAATGATAAGGTCCAAAAAGTGGTGGTGGAAATTGTTTTCGAACATAATAAATTTGTCTATTGTAACAGCCTTTAGATTTTACCAGTACCTCAATCCTTCTTCAAGAGTTACTCATTTAGAATTTAGAAGAGAGGTTTCTCGTTCTTTGATCAGAGTGGAAAGAAAAGGCAAAGACGGGTCGGTCCAACATGTCCCACCGCAAAAGATGTTCGATATGACTAAGTAAACCACTTTCTTGAGTCCACTAAACAAACCAGGTGTGTTGTTTGCACAAATAATACAAAATTTCATTGTATAAAATGTAATAAACGATTACATAAAATATGTAGCGAAATATATCACAAAAAATAATAAAATGAATTCCTTATATATATATATATATATATATATATATATATATATATACATTAAATATAAATATATATATATAGAAAGATATATATATATATATATATATATATATATATATATATATATATATATATATATATATATATAAAAAAAAAAAAAAAAATAAAATATATATATATATATATATATATATATATATATATATATATATATATATATATATATATATATATATATATATATATATATATATATATATATATATATATATAATATATATATATATATATATATATATATATATATATATATATATATATATATGTATTTTTATGTATATATATATATATATATATATATATATATATATATATATATATGCTCATGTAGTTTTCATTTGCATTTGAAATTTGTATTAAAAAAATATATTATGAATTTTCCTGTTATTTTCCCATTATGTGTACATAAGGCCGCCAACGTTCCACTTTTAGGAACATATCAAAAAACAGTCAAAATTATTAATAAACTAAATAAATGAAACAGATTCATCTATAAGAGAGTAATAGCATCAAGTATTCTAAATTTTAAGATTTTTCGACATTGGGTTCCATCAGCTGCGGGTAAAGGGTTAATTGACTAGAATATTTATAAAAACCATAGATCTTGGTAACCAATATAACATCACCATGATAGTTTATTTAAATTATTCTTAATAAAGGACATTCTTTCTTTTTATTTTGACTATTACACCTTTGCTTCTGGAAATTTTTAAAGAATTTTATGTTGAAATAGTGAACATATCAAAAAACTTACGATGTAGTTTGAATGAAATCTACGATATCTATCATAACCTCACTCTTTCTTTCACTTTGAAATCTTGCAATAATTTTCTTTATAGTCATTCTATAAAACCTTCTGTGACGGAAAACTTTGATCCTTGAAGTAAGCTTACTAATAGGCTTGTATATGTGACATTCCATCTTTCACTTCATTACATAAACCACTCCTAAATTTCTTTCATTTCTTTTCCGAAATTATGCAACTCAAATCCAACTTCGTCCTTGATATTGTTATAGTTTGTTTCTTTGCTGATCCTTTTTTGATAATCAAATTGGTTGCCTTTCTAAGATAGCTTCAAATAAATTAGAGGTTCTGAGGTGCCACGTCTATTTTAAAATCAATTCAGTTAATTTATCAACATAGATTCCATTCCAAAAGATTTACTAAAAGGGTGGATTATAGATCTTTTGTTTCTCATTTAATCACCAACTTACTCATTTCCATTATACACTGAACCTTGGCATCTTTAAACTATCAATAACATAATGTATACTGCTTATATAAAACCTGTATGCATTTTCATACGCTGGTCAAGTGTTCTGGTGGGGTTTTTTGGCTCCACATAATCTTGTCCTTCTTTGTCAAACACACCCCAGAGTGATTGTATTTCCCCTTTCACACAACTTACAGCTGTGATGTGGAACTCCACTGTCTAGTTTTCTCTAATTTGTTTGTCCATTTTAAGCTACTCATTTCGCAAAATTCGGCACCTGAAGAATGATATTGGTTTTAAATTTGTTCCTACCATTTTAAATGTTAAGTGATATATATATATATATATATATATATATATATATATATATATATATGTATATTATATATATATATATATATATATATATATATATATATATATATATATATATATATATATATATATATATATATATATATAATTTTTATATATATATTTTTAATACTCTTGCACGGGATGAGAACATGCATCCTAAGGGATTATAGCTGAAGAGAAATTTGCTATAGATTTTGACGATTTACTTTTTTTGTTTCAACACTAAAATTGAAAATCAAATTTAAATTCGAATTAAAAATTACCCATAAAGCAACAAAAGTGAAATAAGATATACTTTTTTAAAAAATTAATTCATACAAAAGCAGAACTAGGCCTTTACGACTTGAATATTGATTATTTCAAATGTTTGCATTTAATATGACATCAGAATCGTTTAGTCTATCAGGTGGACTCCTCAAAATGCTGCATGGAGTTGGGAACACCTATCAGCTGTTTGTTTCTTATGTATGGATCGTATGATCTCCATCAGACGCCGACTACAATCCCAAGTGCTAAAAGTGATTTTAATTTTAATAGTGATAGTGTTATTAATTAGTTTTAATATTAATGATATTATTAACTGTGTTAGTGTTAGTGATGGTAATATTGTTAATAATTAGTTTTAATGTTAATGTTATTAATATTAATGTTAGTGATGGTAATATTGTTAATAATATCAACGTTAATGTTGATGTTAGTAATATAATAATGCTTATTATGGTAGTGTTATATATATATATATATATATATATATATATATATATATATATATATATATATATATATATATATATATATATATATATATATATATATATATATATACATATATATACTGTATTTATATATACAGTTATATATATATATTATATATATATATGTTATATATATATATATATTATATATATATATATATATATATATATATATATATATATATATATATAATGTTTGTATGTATATATGAATCGATGTATGTATGTAGATGTGTATTTTTTGTATCTTATATTTATTTATTTAAAAGCGCCCGGTAGCTCAGTGGCAGAGCACTCTCCAAATATATATATATATATATATATATATATATATATATATATATATATATATATATATATATATATATATATTATTTATATATATATATATATATATATTTATTTTATATATAAATATATATATATATATATATATATATATATATATATATATATATATATATATATATATATATATATATATATATATATATATATATATATATATATATATATATATTAGTGGCAGCTCCATCAAAAAAGAGATGGTATGATGAGAGTTACATCAAATACGGGTTTACCAAAATTTATAAAGGCAGTCGAATACAACCACAGTTTGTCGTATACTACTAGGTCCTGTCTGAAGGTTCTATGAAATATAAATTAGTAAAGGGTTATTTTATGGATGATATAAAATATTATTAAATTAACTACTTTCTGAGTATAATTTTACAACGTATATAAAAATGGTTTTTGTCCTTAAAATGCTAATAATTTCGGCATATAAATTGCAAATAATAACTAATATATATATATATATATATATATATATATATATATATATATATATATATATATATATATATATATATTAAATATTATATATTTTTATTATTATATATTTTATTATAATATTATTTTTATATAAAAACATATATACATATATATATTATTAATATATACATATATATATATATATATATATTGGTGGTTCATATATAAATTTTATACATTTATTTAAAAAATATTATATTATTTATATATATATATATATATATATATATATATATATATATATATATTATATTATATATATTATATTATTATACTATTATTATATATATATACATATATTAGATATATATATATTGGCTATTTTATTATTATATTAGTTATTATATATATATATTATATATATATATATATATATTATTATATACATATTATTATTATTATATAAATTAAAACATATAATTATTATATATATATATATATATTAAAAATTTATAATAATTCTTTTATATTTTTTGAAGAATATGTTTCGCAAAACTTTATTACGTTCAATTCCATGAGTAAGTTATATGAAATTTAATTGCTTTCAATTTATCTGCCTAATAAAAATAATTAATTGAATGAAATAAATATTGCATTTCTGTCATTGCAATTTACAATCAGAGAAAATTTTGACATTTAATTATTCAATTTTGAACAATTTTAATTACAAAAAAATACAAGAGCTGAAAATCATTCATAAAGACTTATCTGGAGGTGATACAATTCGGAAGAAATTATTTTCAGATATAATACCAAGAATAAAGTTTGCTTTTAATCCATCGTTCTTCATTTAAAAAACGATATTTTAAAGACGAGGTTGGTTGAATACGACCTAACCCAGCACTTTCTAAATCTGATAAACCCTTAAATATGGTAGGTAAATATTATTAAATTTCTTCCTATTTTGAAATAGGTGCAATGAAATGCTTATATTGATATATTTTAATTTATTGTTTCTTAAGTGGATATGACTTGACCGCTTACTTTTGAGAGGGAGCAAATTTTGGAACAAATCAGAAGATACTGTGCCAATTTTCATAATTTTTAGCACTGATCCGGAATGTGACCTAAATTAGAATTTTTTTCATGACTTCTCTTTTTTTTAACCAACTTCAAAAAGAAAACAAAGGGTGGTAGGTATTGACATTACTAATAACCCCCTCAACTGACCCGACATTGTGAAGGTACTAATGATATATCTCAATTATATTTATGAATACCCAGATTTAAATATATCCAAAAAAAAAAAAATTACAAAGCATTGTCTTACAGTTATATGGTATATGTATGTATTCGGGATATACCCAAATACTTGCATGTATTAGTTAAAGGGTGTAAATACCGTAAAAAGAAACACACATCAATATTGCCACTGCACTTCCTATTCTTTGTTTATGCGCAATAAATTTCGTTGGCTTGCTTCAGAATTACCTCATTATATATTTCATAAGTTGAAGTATCCGATACCAAAACTTTCACAATTCTATGGACTACCAAAAATACACAAGCCGGATATTGCTCTCAGAAATATCATCTCAAATGTTAATAGTGTAACCTATAACTTGGCTTCGTAGTTGGGCGATGAATTAAAAAACATAATCAGTAATATTTCTCTTTCGCATACAAAAAATTCCCAAGATTTCATTGAAAAAATTAATAAGGAAAATTTCACTAATAAATTTGTAGTTAGTTTTGACGTTGTGTCATTGTTCACTAGTGTTCCGATTGATATAGCGTTGGATTGGTTAGAAAAGTATATTTACGATAATGAAATCAACTTCTCAATTCCCGTTGAGAATATCAGGAAACCTATTGAATTATGTATGTAACATTCGTATTTTTCAGTTTAATAATGCTTCTTATAAACAAAAGTTTGGTCACAGTATGGGTTCCCCCTTCTCCCCAATAATTAATTATCAATATATTCAAGGAACTATTTGAAATGAAATATATATTTGTGAGAAATATGAGATACCGGAGTACAAATGGTGGCGATATGTTGATGATGTATTTGCCATCCTTCCCAAAAATGTGGACCCAAATTGTTACATAGTAATATTAATAACAATTAACGTTCATAAATTTTATTAGAAGTTTGGTAATGGTAGATTGGCTTTTCTGGATATGATTAATGACAACTCTCGCTCTATTTTCTCAGTATATCGCAAACCAATGTTTTCCAATGTTTATATTCACTGGTACTCCACACTCTTATAGCACAAAAATAGGTATTATTACAGGTCAATTTCTTAGAGCAATGAAAATATGTAGCCCATGTTATCTGGAAAATGAATTGAAATTTATAAAAAAAACATGTTTAGATCATTGTATTACCCGGAATATGCTATAAACAAAGCTTTTCATAAAGCAAGAAAAAAATTATACTCATTGAGTGAAACCATTCAAAAAACTTATAAAAAGGATGAAATAATGGTTATTCCCTCTCATATCGAACCAGAATTGAAGAAAATTTTATCAAATTCAGTATCATTAATTCAGTCCGTTCCAAACACTCTTAAGAAGAAATTTATGTCAAAATTTCAATTAAATAATGAAGATAGTAATTCAGGAATTTATAGTATAGCTTGCAATAATTGTGATGAAAAATATTTCGGTGAAACCGATGATTTCAAAAGACGTACATATCAACATGGATATAGCCTGAGGTGTGGAGACCGCAACTCTGCTTTGTACCAGCATATGAATGAACATAATCATGCGATCAATATGAATTCCGCTAAAATAATTTTATCTTGCAAAAATGTTGAGAAAAGAAAATTCATTGAATCATTTATTATAAAAA
>JABUQX010135214.1:32500-37500 GCA_015478945.1 Trachelipus rathkii | reverse complement strand
GTGAAAAGTATGATTGATTTTGTGTTGGTGAAGAAGGAGATGTTGAAGTATGTGATGGATGTTAAATCAGTGAGGGGTTTAGGAATGGGATTATCGGATCATTATGTGGTTCTATGTAAAATTAAGTTAGTGGGGGCTTGGATGGAGAGGAAGGTGATACGAAAGGAAGTAGGTAAAATTAAGAGTGAGAAGTTAAATGAGCAAGACAATAAGGATAAGTATGTAAGAGCGCTCGCTAGTAAATCGGTTGAATGTGAACAAGTTGATACTGAACAAATCTGAGGGCAAATGAAGGAAGCAATTGTTAGTAGTGCAAAGGAAGTGTGTGGATGTGCTAAAGTAGGAAGTAAGAATGTTAACAGCGAATGGTGGAATGAAGAGGTGATGAAAGCGGTTAAAGGTAAAAAAGAAGCGTGGTTGAATGTACTAAAAGCAAATGATGAAGTTTCAAAAGAAAGATGCTTGGAATTATATAAGGAGGAAAAAAGAAATACTAAAAGGTGCATACGTAGGAGAAAACAAGAGGTAAATGAACAGTTTGGAAGGAGGATGAATGAGGACATACAAGGGAATAGGAAGCTCTTCTGGAAGGAAGCGCGAAAGGTTAAGAATGAGAATAAGGGGAATCTGCTTAGAATAATGAATAGGGATGGTGCTTTTGTAACTGATGAAATGGATGTGAGGGGAGTGTGGAAAGAACACTTCGAAAATCTGCACAATATTAACAGTAATGATGAGGTGTTAGTGAATGTATGTGGTTTGATGGTGCAAGAAGAAATAGGTATTTTGGGATGAGGTTATTAGTAAGGAGGAGGTAATGGGTAGAGTGAGAAAGTTGAAGAATGGTAAATCTGCAGGTATAGATGAAATTACTAGTGAAATGATCAAGAGCGGAGGGAGATGGTGATTGATTGGATTTGGAAGTTGTGTAATAAAGCGTTTATGGAGGGTACAGTTCCAAGGGATTGGAGGAGAGCGGTAATAGTACCCTTATATAAGGGTAAAGGAGAAAAGGGGAACTGTAGAAATTATAGGGGAATAAGTTTATTGAGTGTTGTAGGGAAGGTATATGCTGGTATTTTGGTCGAAAGAGTGCGTCGAGTGACTGAAGGACTGATTGGTGAAGAACAAGGTGCGTTTAGGAGTGGTAGAGGATGTGTGGATCAAATCTTTACATTGAAACAAATGATTGAGAAAATGAGGGAGAAGAAGAATAAATTATATTTAGGTTTTATGGATTTACAACAGGCGTATGATAGAGTTAATAGGGAAGCTTTATGGCAGGTATTAGTGATATATGGTGTTGGTGGTAGGCTTCTGAATGGAATCAAAGTATGTATGACGATAGTGAAGCGTGTGTAAGAATAAATGGTGTCAATGGTGATTGGTTTAGGATTAATAGTGGAGTGAGACAGGGTTGTGTTGTCTCCTTGGTTATTCAATTTGTATATGGATGGGGTTATGAAAGAATTCGAGGTGGGGATGGCACGAAATGGTGTTAGAATGATGGAGAATGGAGATGAGTGGAGGGTGCCCTACCTATTATATGCGGATGATTTGGTTCTGTGTGATGAATCTGAAGAGAGTTTGAGAGGATTGGTAGAGAGATTTGGCAGGGTGTGTAAAAGGAGGGGTTTGATAGTAAACGTAGATAAGAGTAAGGTTATGGTTGTGAGTGAGGACAGTCCTCAGTGTGAAGTTATGTTAGATGGTGAGCAGCTGGAGCAAGTGTCTGAGTTTAAATATTTAGGGTATGTGTTGGATGAGAAGGGAACGGATGATGCAGAGTGTAGTAGGAAAGTTGTGAATGGCAGGAAGGTGGCTGGTGCAATTAAATCGTTGGTGAATGTAAAGGGACTAAGTCTTGAGTGCGCTAGAGTCTTACATGAGGGTATGTTGTTACCTGTGTTATGAATAGTAGTGAGACTATGGTCTGGAATAAGAAATATAGATCTAAGGGTTTAATGTGTTCAGATGGACAATCTTAGGGGCATGCTAGGTGTGAAGAATTAATAAAATGAGGTGAACGTATTAGAGAGTTTGTATGGTGTGAAGAAAGGGGTAAATAAAGAGAATAAATGAAAGTATGTTGGAAATGGTTTGGTCATGTTGAAAAGGATGAATGATAGTCAGTTGGTTAAGCGGATGTATAATGGTGTGTGTTGGGAATCGACCGGCTGCGAGACCGAAAACAAAGTGGATTGAGTTAGTAAACGAATGTCTGAAATGTGAGTTTGGCAGAGGCGAGAATAAAGGTGCATAATAGGAGTGAATGGCGGGGTTTTGTATGGGGGCATGGTTGTGGCCCACCTGGGCCAAGGGATGAACCTACATTGACGATTTACCATAGTGAGGGTCCGTCGCGGTCCCATGAAGCTTTAGGGTGAATTTTCTGTCTGTGACGAGCTTTCACTAATTAATGGTACAGAGGGGGCGTGGGCTAGACTTTCTTTTTCGACATTTTGTCATACTCTCCCTGCCTTTTCTTTTCCGATGCGTAGCTCTCCTTACTCTAATCTTAGGAAAATAAGGTTAGGTGAAAGAAGAAGATATATATATATATATATATATATATATATATATATATATATATATATATATATATATATATATTATAAATATATAAAAAAAAAAATATATATAAAAACACACATGCTATATATATTATACTCTTCATATATATATGGTCAGCGTTCCGATTATCCGTCATATGAATCTTAAAAACTATTAATGCTACAGTAAAACGGAATACATTGCTGGAATTCTGGTCCATGCTGGTCCTGGAAATGTAAAAAAAAAAAAAAAAATAAAAATAAATAGTATATCTCAAAAACTACAATAGCTACAGCGAAAGGAATACATTTTGGAATCCTGGTAAAAAAATGTCAAATTAGGAAAATGTAAAAAAAAAAAAAAAAAAAAATTATTGTTAATAATTATAGTAATATGATTAGAGAGCCTATTTAGAGACCTTTTATTGGTTACTCGTTAATTAAAATAAATAGACTTTCTATTAAATTTTGCTTTTTTTTTTTTTTACTAAAGAATACAGATTATACCGCACCGATAGCAGGAGTCAGGGTCTCTACTCAGCCCTTCCCGGGGAACTAAGGGGTAGGACTAATTCCCCCCCTCCGGGGAGGGTCTCGGAACCCCGCTCTTTGGTATTTGGGTGTCGCGGGGGTTCCTCCGCCCCTCCCTACGGGGTATGGAAAAGCGTCCCCCCCTGTGTTCCCCGCTCGGCTCGAGCCCCTAATTATTTGCGTAAAGCAGAAATTTAATAGAAAGTCTATTTATTTTATCGAGAAACCAATAAATGGTCTCTAAATAGGCCTTCTAATCATATTATTATAATTATTAACAATAATTTTTTTATTATTATTTTTACATTTTCTTATGTGAAATTTTACCAGGATTCCAAAAATGTATTCCTTTTTCCTGTATATTGTGAATTTTGAGATTTTTTTTTTTTTTTTTTTTTTTTTTTACATTCCAGGACCAGCATTGGACCAACATTTATGGTATATTCCCGTTTTACTACTGTAGCATTAATAGTTTTTAAGATACATATGACGGACAATGGAAATGCTGATATATATATATATATATATATATATATATATATATATATATATATATATATATTTATATATTTTTGTATATATATATATATATATATATATATATATATATATATATATATATATATATATATATATATATATATATATATATATATATATATATATATATATATATATATATATATATATATATATGTTAAACTTATTCTAGTATAACATAAAAGAGAAAATCACTTTCATGCAAACTGAGCTTCAATTTATAAGCAAAGCCTAAAATTGGGATAATGAAGTTCTTTCCTGTCACGTGATCAATCAAGGTTTATGTCTTCTTTTAAAACGGATAAAACCTTTCCAGACTTTAGAGCTTTAATTAAGGATGGCCTTTCTTATCTCTATCTATCTATCTATCTATCTATCTATCTATCTATCTATCTATCTATTTATATATATATATATATATATATATATATATATATATATATATATATATATATATATATATATATATATATATATATATATATATATATATATATATATATATATATATATATATTATACCCATCACAGACTCCCACACAAATGTTAGTCAGTTTGAAATCGTGAATGGCCAAGCAATTTTAATCCTTCTGGTCGTTCAACCAATTGCATTGTTACAGATTATATAATTAATTGCAACTCATAACGGAACTTCCCATGTATACAACTCTTCTTCAAGTGATCCTATTATGCATTAATCTAATACCTTTCATCTATATTAATGGACTTTGCTATTAACAGTTTATTTCCTTCCATCTGCCTACCTCTCTATTTTTTTCCCCTCCTCTTAAAGACTATCACTTCGGAAATAAAATCTCTCGGAAATAAAACCTTCTGATTCAGTCTCCTTATTCATTCTAAGCATGTGTCCATACTATCTCGTGCCCCTTAATCTTCTCTTTCCACCAGTCTTCTAACGTAGCCGCGTATTTCTATTATCTTTATATTTCTAATTCTATTATCTAAATATTCTAAACAAATATCTCGTTAACCCTTTCAGGGGAGAATCCAATATTGGGGATTTTGGAACCCCATTTTAGCCCATACCTAAAAATGGGCATTAAATTCTTAATTTTCAGACAATTTTGATGGGGAAAAAGCAAACTGCAGCTTTTTTTGACCTCTAAAACGTCATTTTCGGGTGTTTTTCTGTGTCTGTAGTCAATGTTTCGGCGTTTTAATTTTTTCAGAACCTAATATTTTGACATTTTTTCGTATCATCTACAATTTTTTTCGAAATGATTTCAAACTTGAAGCTATGCATGGATGGTCGGGGGACTTAGAATTTTTTTGATTTTTTGAAAAATCTCCTCATTAAAAAAAAAAAGTTGGTTTTGAAATTCGACATTGCTGAGCACAATTTTAGAAAAATCAAAA
>JABUQX010135214.1:15000-22500 GCA_015478945.1 Trachelipus rathkii | reverse complement strand
GTAATTTCAAGCACTTTGCTTTCAATTCTCAAGTGTGAGCAAAAGTATGAATTCAAATTTATCAAGGTTATTCCTAATTGCTAGAGATTCATATACTACTATCTTGTAAGAGCTTGAAATACAATTTCAGTTAAGCATTTCATGACTCGTTTGAAATCTTTCCTAATGCTAAAAGACAATCATTACGCGATGACCATCTCATGGGGTACAATTTTTTCAAAGTTCTATTTTTGTTGAGACATCATCTTTAAAAGTTTTATGTAACTCCCGCGAAAGAGAAATGCTTCCACTGAAAAATACATTTACTTTTTGCACAATATCGAAGGATTTAATAATCTCGAGAATATTTATTAATGTATTATATATACTATATATATATATATATATATATATATAGTATATACTATATATATATATTATACTTAATATATATATATATAATATATATATATATATATATATATATATACTATATATATACTATATATATATATATATTATATATATTATATATATATTCAAGATATTTGTGTAATAAACCAACAATCATTACAAATTACCCAGTTTTGCCCCTGACCCGAGTGTGAGCGGGGAGGCCCGTTCGGCAGGTTTAGGTGTCCAAGACACGCCTCCACTTCTCTTGGGAAGCTAAGCTTTCAGAGGTTAAACATGATGGGTTTCCTTTTAGCTCATCGGCTTGGTCAAGAGGTAACACTCTGGAGTACCATCTTAAGGGTAAGGGTTAACCCACTTAGGACAATTACAAATATACAAATGATTGTTGCGTTTATTGCACAAATATCTCTTGAATACCTAATAATTCCCGATTAAAAATTACCTAGTGTTGCCCCTGACCCGAGTGTGAGCGGGGTGGCTCGTCGGAGGTTAGGTGTCCAAGACACGTCTCACTCCTCTTGAGAAGCTAAGCTTTCAGAGGGTTAAAATGCATGGGGCGGCGCTTTCCTTTTAGCTTAACATCGCTTGTCAAGAGATAACACTGGAACGAACTAAGTACCATTTTAGTTGGCAAGGTTTCAAACGCCACTTAGACCATTACAAACTCATATATTATATATATATAATATAATATATATAATATATATAATATATATATACTATATATATATATATATATATATATATATATAATATATATTATATACATATATACTTATATATATATATAGTATATACTATATAATATATATATTAATATTAATATATATATAACTATATATATACTAACTATATCTATATATATATATAATATACTTATACTATATATATATATTATATATATATATATATATATATATATACTTATTATACTATATTATATATATATATATACATTATATAAATATACATATATAAATATATATATTATATAATATATATTCATATATATATATATATATATATTATATATATTTTATATATATATATATATATATACTATATATATATAATATTATAATATATTACCTATATATATATATATATATATATGATAATTAACAATTCTTTTATGTATATTAATTAGAGAGAGTAAGCCTGACATGTGTGCCCAGATAGTTGCTGACAGTCATGTATGGGAGCAGGGTTACATAAATTTGTGGTGTACATGGAAAAAACCCATGACTCTAATGCCCACGTAGAGCTTTCTTATTAAACTTTAAAAACTGTTAAAGATTATAAACCAGCCAATGAGAGGAAGTGAATTTAAAATTGTAACGGTGAAGTGAGCGTCTGTGGAGACCACCCTTCAGGCACTTGCCGTAATCAGGACTATGCTTTGAGATACCGCACGAGGTGGATGTGGGCGCTCCCACCTCTCCTCGTTATTCATTATTTTAAAACAAAAATAAAAAAATCAAGTAATAACAATTGAGTCATTAACAACAATCTTTTATTATAATAAACTGTATGTAATAACCTAATTAAAAAGGGATTCTGATTTTAACACCCGTGCAAGCAAATCACTCTATTATTCAGGCTCCGGCCTATTTAACCTGCAATTTTGCCCTTATATATCATCGTGTAATAACATTGCTCATTAAATTTAGTACTTTATTTACTATCATTACATCTAAACATTATTGAAGTGCCCATAATATTTCACGTGTTTTTTTAATAAACTATTGCCGGAATCTCACTTTCACTAATTACCCACATTATTAATTAATTTTAATTTGGACTGAAAGCTTTATTAGTTTAAAACTAACCCTTAATCATAGAATAATAATTAAGTTTATGTACAATAATAGCAATTGAAGAAAATAAAATTCTCGAAAGAAAAAAAATTAATAATAAACTGTTAACAAAATATTTGAAGGGATCTCAAAATATCTGTGATTGTGCTAATTAAAAATTAAAAGTGAAATTTACAGTGGCTATTAAACAATTAATTGTAAATCTGCGTGAAGAAACATTTTTTTATTAACAAAAACAATAATTTGTATATAAAAATAGTCGTAGTGTTAGAATAGAAAAAAAAGCCAACGAAAAAAGTCCAAGAAAAAAAAAGATAGAAGAGAAAGAAGAAAAACTCTCTCTGTAACGGTCATTTTGTACCCATCGACCTAAGCAATTTTTAAACAGACCTTCCTTGTTCTAAGAAAATATCATGGCTGGAACAACGAAGCATAGGCCTCGCCTGAAAACAGCGCGAAAGAAGGCAATCTTTAAAAAGGCAAAATGGAGCAGAAAATCCCTCACTTAACAACGATCTTTTTCCACCGCCGTAGTAGATGTCCAATCCTCTTGCTCAGGAGACGAATACGACTCAGCAAAGTCATTGACTCCTAAACCAACCACTCGATCAAAAGCCCGCCAAACCCAACTGAATATTTTGTGCCCCAACCAACTGCCATCTTTCGATGCCTCCGATGTGACCACCTGGCTAGCGGCGATAAACGTCATTTTTAGACTTTATAAAATAAAAAGTGGAATAGTGAAAATAAAACTATTAGCTCCCATACTACCTACTCAATTGTGGTTGTCAGCACATAACCCACTTAAAATAAATGCATATGAAGAACTCATAGATATCATAAAGATGTCTTATTTACCTACTCTAAAACAAAGAATTCATGACGTCATTAAAGGAGGAAGGAAAAAGAAGGAATTGCCTAGTGAGTATATGAAGCGGGTCAAAGAAGTATTAGGCTACAAAAATGCCGAATTTCTTCTTAGAAATCACCCCAACCTTGTGCAGGAGACCTATCCGACTCACAAAAGTCATCGACTTCCAAATCAGCGACTCAAGCAAAGGCGCAGCCAAACACTAAGAAGACTCTCTCACGAAGTCAAGTGCGTGAGTCACGAACCAAATGGACCGCCGAGTCTCACAGAGACCTTGTGAAGCGACTTCTAAACTCTCTAAAACCACCTGGAGAAGACCAGCTGGGAAACTGAGATGGAGACCGTTCGGAACACCATCAACCAACGGTCGGGTAAATAATACATTAAATAATAATGATAATAATAATAATAATAATAATAATAATAATAATAATAATAATAATAATAATAATAATAATAATAATACTAATAATCGAACAATAGTACATAATTAATAATAGTAATAATAATTTTTTAAAATAATAAATGAAATTTAAAATAATTAAATAAATTTAAAATAATTTTTTAATTTTTATAAAATAAAATAAAAATAATTATAATAATAATAATGATAATAATAATAATTGATAATAATAACTAATAATAATAATAATAATAATAATAATAATAATAATAATAATAATAATAATAATAATAATAATAATAATAATAATAATAATAATAATAATAATAATAATAATAATAATGTACAAAGAATGCATAATAACAGTAATGAGCTTAATGGTATTAATGATATAATCAGTAGTAGTAATAAGTTTAATAATAATAAACTTAATAACTTAAATATATTGATAAATTTTAATAATTATTTATGTATAACGAACACTAATAAAAATGAAGTTCTATGCATATAAACGATGCTGAAATGGAAAACGAAATTGGAAATAAAATTCATAAAAAAAGATAGCAATTGAAAATGTATTTAAAAATAAAAGATTTAATAGTAGTTATGATTTGAAATTTTGCAATTCTAATATGCATGCAGGGTTCATATTTTCTTGTCCAATATTTTAATGATAAATATGAAGTGGAGTGAAGAGAAAACGTCCTTCCTGAGATCCGAAAACTGTTGCCGTACAGGCTTAAATTTGTGCGTGACAAAGAGTCACAGCCGGCAAAGTTAAATTAGCAACAAAGAGGATTACCAAGAATGCCGTTTTCCTACACAAAACTTTAGAAATTATATGGTTATTTTTTTATTAGAGTAATAAAGTAATAGAAGTTTCAAAATTCTTGAAGAATCAATGTAAAAGGCAAAGAGCCCATTTGCGAAGAGCCTGGATCACACGCTGATAGAAAAAAAACTGTTTAAAGAAATTTCCTATCACCTTATAAGATATTATCAAAATATTTAATGTGAATGAATTATAATTTCCGCATGTTTTTTTCCAAATTCCCTCTCTACGTAGCTCTATATTCTATCCTAATTATTAAATAAAATTAGTACATTTAAAGAAAGAATATACCGCAAAAAGCGCTCAAGCAAATCAACAGCACTAAACAAAAAAAAGATGGGAGTAGCCAACATGAGCCTTTGCCTTCTCTTCCACTCAAAGGACCAAAACAACAGATGGCTCAGATGGTAACCTAAATACCTCACTAATAGTGAAATTCCTTTGTACGAGACCTTTAAACCTGAACCACCGTAGTTACAAAAAGCTAAAAAAAAAGAAAAAAAAAAGAACGAGATTACTTTTTAGCCAAGAAAAACCCTACAATTGAAGAGAAATTATGCATAGATAGAAAATAAAGAGGAGGAAATTCATTCTTTCTGATGTGAAAGACTTTCAAATAAAGGACTCAGTGCTTCTTACAATTTTTTCGTTGCCTAAATAAGCATGCAAAACAAAGGGTTTTGTGAGAAGGCAATAGAAAGCGAAAGAGCATGCGTCTTGGATTAGAAATTCTTAATTAGAAGAAAAAGAAAATGTACCGAAAGCAAGGAAAGGGTTCAATTGGATGAAAGTTACAATATATTAGTAACATTGTTAATGGATGACGGCAAATAAAGCATATTTATTAAAATGATCATTATTACGACAGCTAGTAATTGTAGGCATTTATTCTTTTACCTGATTTCGAGTTTTAGGTTTTTTTTACTTCATTTTATTGCGTGCAATTTGTAATAACCCTTGATAAGGGCAAAGACTATTAATTATGTTCAAAATTAAGTTTTAATTATTTTGTTGTTGTAATTTACCTCCTTCAAGTAGATTTCTTATCTGTCTTGCCTTCACTATCCTATAGTTGTTTGGAATAAGTTTAAAAATGGGTATAGAGGTGCTAATCAGGCAAGATTTTTCAATAAATTTAGGCCGAAGTTACCTTCTGCCTAATGTTTGAAAACTCTTTTATGGGGCACCCCAAGGTCACCACTTTGATATGATATTTAACTATTCTTTTACGTATATTAAGAGAGAGAGAGTAAGCTGGGCATGTGTGTCCAGATAGTTCCTTACAAACGTGTACGTGAGCGTGCTTACACAACTGTGAGATGTACATGGAAAAAAACCATGTCATCTAATGACACGTAAAGCCTCCTTATTAAACTTTTAAAATTGTTAAAGATTCTAAATCAGCCAATGAGAGCTGAGGTCATCTGAATTGTAACGGTTGAAAAGAGCCTACTGGGGCCGCCATGAGGCATCAACCGAGGAGGAAAGGGATTCTGATTTTAACTCTCGTGCAAGCAAGTCGTCCTATTGTCGGGCACAAGCCGATTAAACCGGCTAATTTGCCATTATATAATATCGTGTATTAACAGTGTCTATTCAATTTAAATACTTTATTTGCTATCATTGTATCTAATAATATTGATTTAATTAAAAGGATTCTCGATTTTAAACACCCGTGAAGCAAGTCACGTTTATTATTCAGGCACTCCGGCCTATTAAAACCGGCAATTTTGCCCTTTATAAATCATTCGTGTAGTAATCATTACCACTTAAATTTAGTACTTTATTTACTATCATTACATCTAAAATATTATTGCGGAAGTGCCCAAATCATTTAACCTTGCTGTTTTTTAATAAACCTTATGCCGCAATCTCACTCTTCACATAACTTACCAACATTGGTTAATTAATTTCTAATTCTGGACTGAAGCTTATAGACTCATATATAATACTATATATATATAATATATATATATATATATATATATAATATATATAATATATATATAGTATATACTATATATATATATATATATATATATATAACTATATATATATATAATATATATATATATGTATATATATATATATAGTATATATATATATATATATATATTATATACTATATATATATATATATATATATATATATATATATATATATATATATATATATATATATATATATATATTATATATATATATATATATATATATACTGTATATATATATATATACCCTAAAATTTAACCTCCAAGTTCAAGTTATGGTAAGCACAATGAACATACTCGGCACTAGAAACAATATCCTTTATTCTCTTTTACAAACCACGATACCGGTCACTCATTGTGGCTGCACTATGGTACCCCTGTCTCCTACATTTTTAATATCTATTCCATTCTTTTTTAAAAATTCCAAAATTTTTCACTCACAACCCTTATTCGTTTGGTCACTAACTTCTGTTTATCCTAGAAACGAATCATTAATTTTGAGTTCTAAACCAGAAGATTTGTTGATTGAGTTATGTATGTGATAATATTACTTATATAGTCTGATATTTTGTGAAATATCTCGAGTAGTATCAAGGATAATAGCGAAAAAAAGAGCTAATCTAATTTTCTTCAGTAAAAAAAATTAACAGGGAATCACCCAATAGATTAATAATTTCAATTTGGATATCATGATGTAAGTATTTTGATCGAGTCTTCTCACTTGTGATATGGGCTCGTAGGAGAAAATCATAACGCGATAAAAAATCCATTATGTTCAAGAAACTGCTAGATTCAGGCCCTATTTTAATTAAACTTTCTCTGTGGACACGAAATGACATATAACACAGAGCCATTGTATTCACAACATCAACAATCCTTGCAAAAATATATTTCCCTTTTCTGCGCTCATCTGAAATTTGATCTGCAATGGTTTGGTTTCTTTTACAAGTAGCATATGTGATGTAAGCTTGAAGATGGGCGCTGCTAGTTTCATGGGTTTTAATTTTCTTACTCAGGCGCAATTCTTGCGAATCACATATACTTCCATTGCACCAGGTTACAGCTTCGAGAGTTTCGCTACAAAGTCAACATAGCCCACAGTAAATGTCATCTAATGTTGGTGCATAACACAAGCAAAATCTCTTAACATCTTGGCCAGTTATGATTTTATAACAGCAATAATCAGAACT
>JABUQX010135214.1:0-7500 GCA_015478945.1 Trachelipus rathkii | reverse complement strand
AGATCGTCTACGAAGAGAAGTTACTACCATCGTAGGTATGGTTTGCCGTTTTAAGATTCCTTTCTGATTACATTCATTTGTATGTCCATATTACCCTTTATCTCATAGGTATTATATTTCGGTCAGCTTTCATTATCATTATGCAAACATTTCTCTACCTTCATATATCCTATATATATATATATATATATATATATATATAATACTATATATATATACCTATATACATATAAAATATATATATATATATATATATATATATATATATATATATATATATATATTTATATATATATCTTATACAGTCATTGAGCTATATCTTAGTATATAAATATAATATTATATATACATATATTATATATAATATAATATACTATATATATCATTATAGTATTACTATAATGAACTATAATGATAATATAAATATATAGTATAGAGTATATAGTATACACCACTTTAAATTTGTTAGTACAAGACTCTCTCTTGAAATATGGGGTTAAAAAATCACTAAAATTATTACAAATCTGTTATCACACAATAATTCTCACAAATGACCGATGTCGATACAAGGCAAAAAGACCGATGTACATTTCTTACGAAATCAGCACCATCAAATATGTATGCAAGAATAAATCAATTGAGAACACACTTCTTTCCAATTACACATATTCATGGTTTACCAAGCGTTATTATTATATGAATTTTATTATTATTTACTATATTTATATTTATTATATTAATATATTATATTAATTATATATTTATTATATAATTAATCAATTATTATATATTTAACTTATATAATAATATAATAATATTTATATTGAATATAATAATAATATAATTAATTAATTATATTATATTATATTAATAATAATATATATTATTATTATTTTATTATATAATAATAATTAATATAAAAATACTTATTCAGTTTTTTAAGCAATTATTATATATTAGATCAATTAACTAGTGCGTGATATTAGAGTTAAGTTGAGAGAACGTGTGCGTTACGGTACTCGATATGAAGGCTAGTACTATAGTATCGATTATGTTTTGCATCGAGCCGATAGCTCGCAACGTGGACGGACGGATGGTGTGTGGTAGTTACTATATAGTGTGGTGCTTCTCCTCCCCCGTTCGTGTTTCTTCTAAACTATGAAGGCTGTGTCTCTCCCTGATGAGGACCTCCTCTCTGATAAGTGCACTCATATGGCTTCACTATGCTAGGCGTTTTCAAAGTGTTTTACATACCTATGTGGGTCATTCTAAAGTATGTGTGTAGGAATTTGAATATTATTTTGTAACAAAACGCACTTTTATATTAATGATATAGATTGTTCGTTTTCTCAATCTCTTGGATTTGAAGACATATATATTATTAGAAAGTTATGATTAAATAACATGAATTATTAAGATTCTAGTTGTTATATAATTGTATGACCAGATTGAATAGTGACTATAATACACTGAAAGTTATAGGATAGTATGTTATGTATTATATGATTTTATTATGTTTATATATGGTATTTTGTTCCATCGACTTGTGAAAGCTGCTTTTAGTTAACTTTAGAGAGTTTTTCAATTGGTGTCTTGAAGCTTTACTATTTATCACCTTCGAATATTTATCCTGATTAATGTTATGAATTTACGTATACTCTCAGTTTCATTAGTGCTTTGCCAAACTTTGTTAGTGATTGATATGAGGTCGAGATGATTATGTGCTTTGTCTTCTTCTTATATCATGATCTCCATGATTTAATTTCTTTGTAAGTTCATTGATAGTGATAGTTGCTATGAGTTGTTTTTTGATACTTTCTGTGAGATTATATTCATATTTTAGGATATTTACTGTAAATATATGTTTTAGATGAGGTATATATTTATTTATAAAATTCCATCGAGTTTTAAGTGTGTAGGTTACTTTACTGAATAACCTTATATCCATCGTCTCTCTACCTTTGGGTATTGTTACTGTTTGATTTCGTCTGTTAGTTATCTTATCTTTGTTGTTGTGACTGTGTTGTGCGTATATAGTATATATATATAATAGATGGTGGTAGTAATCGGTGTGCAACTTAGTGCGTCCGGAGCTCACTCTACATAGTATTGACTCTGTTATATCCTCAGTACACAACTTGGCACGTTAAGTACATTCGTCTTGCATTGAAACTCTAACTTTCATCCGTAGTACTCAATGCATACTAGCCACCTCTCCTAACCCTTAATGTTACTCCGTCATCTTCTAAAACTCTCGCGTGTCTTGAGACTTTCTAGTAGACCCAGATGCGCCTAAGAAGAAGAATTCATCCTCTAAACTTCGTTTAATATATCCAACTATAATTATTTGTCATAACATTCTGTACCTTGATGCTCGCTTAGGTATGGGAGTAGTGTAGCCCTATGTTAAAACAACAGAAAGCTCTTCTGGTATCTACGATGCGATCAGAATTCTTGGAAGTCTCTTGCATAACTTCATGTTCTTGTGAGTTAAACTTCTTTCTGTACCATTTCTATTTTTTACAATATTCTTGCTGCCCTCTCTCTGCTGCCTAATTATTCTCTAAAGTCAGATAATATTTCTAGTATCATTTCATGCTCTTTCTCTATTGATTTACCTTACTACTTTCCTCACGAGACGACGACTATTGACTATTATATCTTACTCATTTCATAATACTGATAGTGTCCTCTATGTTAGATGGATTTCAATTTGTCATACACAATAAAATCACTGAATTGGCTTGGAGTGTCCTCTACTGACTAAATTTATAGGATAGGGGAAGGTAAGCCGAATCATTCTCATTATTCTCAACGATGAAAGTCAAACTCTAAGTAAAGAAATACCCATATAACACACATTCCGGATCGTTTCCTAAATACAATTCTTGATAACAACTTCATTGACTCTTATGTTTTCACCTCACATATCCTATCTTCATCTCTAATTATAAATTAACTAACTACCTTTTCAGCTCCTTATCTAGGTTAAATACCTGACCACAACCTTATTCATCTTCTTAATTTATTATTTATACTTTATCTAACTTACTCCAAACTAATGCATCCATCCTGCTACCCCTATGCGTTATTTTATCTGTTATCCAACATTTTATATCGGGTATAACTTGACTTGGTGAAGGCATATTACGTTTGACTTTACTTACTCGCTAACTATCAAATTTCTGGGAATTGCACTTTGCAAAACCACCTAACCTCGACTCACTGACTAGGAGCGCGTTCGGCTTCTGCCGACAAGGGTGTGAGGAGGATTGTGCTGTATCTTTGAATGCGCGATGAGCAGGCGTAATCAATTCGCTCTCTTCGAACTCAATTCTGTATATTCTCCTCAAAAAATCAACATAGTTCGACGGCTTGGATTCGCGTCTGGCATATCAGGCTTAGAAGGAACAGCTGCGTAAGTCAAGGTGTGTTGAGAGCTAAGAGAATAAACTCTCGTCAATACATTACACTGAATCACTCTCAAGCCGTGAATTTTCATTTCAGCTACCCACAGATCGTCTTTAGCCTCCCCTAGGGATATCTTATCCTCTCGATCGAGTCTAGCTGGACTATTCATTTAACACACGCAAAGTTGCGCTCGAGCTCTATTGTCCTACGAACAATCCACCCTAGAAGCTTCACCGGGACCGCGACGGACCCTCACTATGGCATCTCGGCAATGTGGGGTTCATCCCTTGAGCCAATGGTGGGCCACAACCAAACACCCTCACAAAACCCTGCCAATTTACTCCTTTAGCACTTTTCTTCTCGCCCCTTGCCCAAAACACGTAACAACCATACCTCACGCAAGACCAGGCGCACTCTAAGACTTGTTCTTCTTGGTTATTGTTGGTGGAATGATTGCGGGTTTCATCTCCTGACAATTCACAAAAACTTTCTTTACTACACTTCGCATCATCCTTCCCTTTTCGGCCATATATGCGTAGCATTAGCTGGTTTCTCATTAGTCTACCAACAGAACTGTTGTTGTCGAACCTGACTACTTTTACTGGTATATAATATGTGCTCATCTGACCATCATTAATATATATGTTGCACAAACTTCTTAGTAAAATACTGCCTTTCCTCAAGTTTATTCGTGAACTGATAGATCTTTAATGTTAGCTAATACTCTCCAACTGAAAAGGCCATATATACTCTTCAGTAATAATTCGCTACCAATAACTTTCCTCGCTAGAGGCCTCGAACCCTGAGTATTGACTGAGATAAGAATCATGAGACGAATTCACTACGGTGGAAATGGCCAACTGCCATATTCTCCTCAATCGAAGGTGTCCTATTCAACTATATAGCTCCTAAGTAGAAGCTCTCACATTGATTGCCTCGCATAGAGATTCTGCGCATGTCTTCTGTAATATTGATTTCTTTGATGGTGAGCAGTAAGAGACGAAAGGCATGTTTATGTGAAAGCCCGTGACATAGTGTAGAGATAACACTATTAAAACACTTCATCCTCATAAATATATTTGAGATTGCGAAAAGGTATTTCGCTAATTTACTT
This sequence comes from Trachelipus rathkii, assembly GCA_015478945.1. Classification (NCBI taxonomy): domain Eukaryota; kingdom Metazoa; phylum Arthropoda; class Malacostraca; order Isopoda; family Trachelipodidae; genus Trachelipus; species Trachelipus rathkii. Next base: position 2,975 of record JABUQX010135214.1, on the reverse strand, counting down.
CACTTCATAGCTGATTCCATAAACCAGTCGCGCGTCGTTCAACATTCTTATATTACATACTAATGCTCTTAAGCAGGATACTTTACGAACAACTTTCCTCCATCCTCCGCGCTTATATATGTGAAGTGAGTACTATGCTCAGTTGGCATATAGTCACAATCTACTATAAGATGTACGAAAAAATATGAGAGACCTCTCATCTATCTTCTTATATACTAGATCGTACTACTCAGATATTCTAGCATCATAACTTTGAATATCTTCTTACTTTCTAGAAGTACTTATATATATAGCGTCTCTGATACTAACGTGTCATGTTCTCAGAGACCATCTGCAATACTGTCAAATTGCGGACTTCTTCACGATCAGTTCAGTACGATGTTTCAGTTGCCGCATGCTGTACGAGTCTCGCTCACTGGCGTACATGAACATCATTTGCCATATTTATAACTCGATGTTCATGGATTATCGGCCCTGTAGGTAATCAGGCAGAGACCTTGTGGCTAGCGTCCAAACCCAGCGTCCGTTTCGGCTGGCTTGATGACATCCACTAACTAGTAGTTTTGTCCGCGGTTGTGGATCCTATCGGTATGCGCACGCTCGCGAAACATTAGATCTCCTCTCAAACGTACCTTCTCGAGCTCTAGAAGAACTTTTGATGTGTGCGTACGCTAATGCGTTGACGAGTGCAGCTTGTCTCTCTATCAATGTGACGCTCAATAGTGGCATGTATCGCTTGTACTGGAGCGAGCTCCGTGCTTTACTATCTTGTATTGAACTGGCCGTCCAAACCATCTGCGCAGAATACTGATGCGAACTAGTCGTGGTGGCGTGCTTGCGAGGGTGAAACTGTCTTATCGTCTGGCCCTACTGAGTGATGAATTACCTCGCTTGTGCGATTAATGATCTATCTGCAGAGCTCGCGAAGCATCTTACACTGCTGCGATGGTCTGTCATTATTGCATTATGACTCGTATTGTAAGACATCGTAACCCTTGACATTCTTCAACTAATTTCTCTAATTCATGCTCCCTCTTTTACTTATAGAATTGACCTCTATATACGTCTTAATCTTCCTGATTCTATTCTCGCTGATATTGATAGAATATTCGGATGGGGTCATATAGTGATCTGATTACTTAATACCATGTTGTAATTTTAATTCTTTTAATACCACTTTACTACAAATCATCCCTTCTCATAAGACTACCTTCTATATACTTTATTACCTCTATACTCTATGTTCCGACGGTTATCTTCTTCGTCTATCTCCTATATGTGTACAATATATAACTATTTCTCTCTCGGCCTTATATATATATTAATAAACAAAAAAAATGTCTTATGGCAAACCTCACCATCACCGGTTGTCTAATATTAGCAGCCTCTCAAATGAAACTTCGTACGTGTACTAGAGTTCTGTATTATAGATCTGTGCGTGACTTTTTTACTCATCTTCTACAGTTGTCTATTACCAGTACCTATATATTATAGGTGAGTCTCATCCGCCCTTGTATGGGTAGTACTACTCTTCATATACTAGGTAGGTAGTAGGCTCTGTTTTCACTCACGGCTTTATGGATATAGGAATCGAGTCATAAAAGTAATGTCCAAAAGGCGGTATAAAATAGCCCTGTACTTTCTAGTTCTCATACTTGACCCTCTATCCTTGTGACTCTCGCTCTATTATATATATATATAAGTATATTATGATTTCGCTACAATCTTATAACTCCTCTGTTGTCACTTGTTAGCTGTCCACCATTCATCACTCGATAACTACACGCAAGGACGTGGTCGCTCACTCAGACCATAACCTTGTACGACTCATATCTACGCTTTCGCATTACCCTACCACCGTACGACGTCCACTCGTTACGCAAACCAGATCCTGTTTAGTGCTGCTACGACTGCAGAGACTACATGACGTTTTGTGTTACTATTTCTACTCAAGATATACTCTTCAGAACATCTCTTCATATGCATGTCCTGCACGTCAGGACATTACCTTCTTCCTCCTGCCACCTCTGTTCTGTATAGTAATTCTCTTCCATCTTCTTAGTATGTTTATACTCATACTCATTTAATCTCACTACTCACTTTAAATAGGCCTGTCGAGTTCTAGTGCTCACTACTCATCTGTACTATAGCTATATATAAATATATGCGTTAGTAAAGAATATTTTGAGGATGATCATATTCAACACCTCAACCTCCTATTTAGTGTAAAAGGGTACTTTACTATTAGCCCTGTGTAGCGTGAGACTCTACTATATTATATATATATATATTATATATATACTATATATATATATAATATATATATATATAGGTATTCGAAGTTTGTAAAAAAAAAAAAATATATTATATTGATTATTCTATTATTATTATTATTAATTATTATTATATTATTATTCTATATATATAAATTAATATACAATATATATAATATTATTAATTATTATATATTATTATAATTATATTATTATTATTATTATATTTATTTTAATTAATATTTTATTATTATTATTATATTATTATTATTTATATATTAATTATTATTATTATTTTAAAAAGATAATATAATTGTTACTGCAACTCCTACCTACTACTCATAAACAAAATATTAACTAATAATTATTAATTAAGCATATAATTATTTTAAAAAAATTTATAAAACAAAAATACCATAATTATCTTATTTAAAATGAATTTATTTGAATTTTGAATGTTGCGGTGTAGGAATCATTAAGTTGACTCTCCACGTTGTGGATATTAAATAGTGATCTCTTATTATATCCATACAAATCACACGTTATATCTACGCTTACTGTGAAAAAAGTACTTATTATATTAATATATGCTATTATTTTATGAATATATAAGCTTTTATTAATACTATTTGTAAGACTCATGTTAGAACTTTATTTATTATAGTATATAATTCCATATAATATATATATTTTATCATTATA
>JABUQX010135213.1:10000-12500 GCA_015478945.1 Trachelipus rathkii | reverse complement strand
GTTTTAAATACACCATTTCTCCTCCTATTGGTAACTCTGACCACAATCTTGTAGCTCTTAATTATAACACTTTCTCTCCAGCAGCTCCACCATGCCCTAAACGTAATTTCTGGCACTTTAATCGGGCTAATTGGGGGCATTGCGTTGTTTTTAACTACTCTTGGAATGAATCTTGCTTTGACTCGGAGGACGTTTCGGTCACCGCTGAAAAGGTGGGGCCGTAATCACTGATGGGATGAGCAGGTTCATTCCATCTTCAACTAAATCTTTTTCTCCCCAAAATCCATGGTTCGATGAAGCTTGTTCTCGCGCCATTAAGGAGAGAGACATTGCGTATCGGGCATGGAAAAACTCTCGTTCTCCTATCACTCTTACTAATTTCTGCTCGGAATCGTTGCAGGGATACTATTCGACAGGCTAAGCGCACTTTCACTAAAAGAAGGTGCGACAACCTGCTTGGTTCTCCTACAGATAAAAATTTCTGGCCCCTTGCCAAAAACATCTCTAACAACTTTTGTAAATCTGCCTTTCCTCCCCTTATTCGCTCTGATGGTTCTGTTGCTAACTCTCCTTCTGAAAAGGCCAATCTCTTCGGCCTCCTTTTTCATCTAATTCTACCCTGGACGATTCTGCATCCCTCCTCCTACTTCCTTCTCCTCCTCTCAGGTTTCCCATGTCTTTACCTGTGATTACACATGATCGTGTGCATGGGATCCTGAGATCTATGAACGTCAGGAAGGCTAGTGGCCCGGATGGCATTCCTCCCCGTGTTTTGAGGGAGTGTGCTTCTGAGCTGGCGCCTGTCCTCGTTCAACTCTACTCTCTGTCTTAATACTAATACTTTTCCTCAGTGCTGGAAGCGCGCACATGTCCAACCGATCCCGAAAAAAGGTAGCCGTTCTGATCCTTCTAACTATCGCCCTATAGCTCTCACTTGTATTCTATCTAAAATCTTTGAAACTCTTCTTAACTCTCATTTCTTGGATCATCTGGAGTCTCATTCCCTTCTTTCAGATCATCAGTATGGCTTTCGTCGCTCGAGGTCAACTGGTGACATACTTTCCTATCTAACTGATTTATGGTCTTCTGCCCTTAGGGACCATGGGGAGTCTTGCGTGGTGGCGCTTGACATATCCAAAGCTTTTGACCGGGTTTACGCGTCACTGCTCTCCAAGCTCCCTTCCTTTGGGTTTCCTCCTTCTCTTTGCTTACTCTTGTCTAGTTTTCTCTCCGATCGCTCTATATCAGCACTCGTTGATGGAGCGACCTCTTCCTCCTTTCCTGTTAATTGTGGTGTTCCGCAAGGTTCCGTTCTATCTCCAACTTTATTCTTACTTTTCATCAACGATCTCCTCAGCTGTACTTCCAACTCTGTTCACTCTTATGCCGATGACTCAACCCTCCACTCTTCTACTCACTTCAAATCTGCTCCCTCTTTTGCTTCTAGAGTTGCCTCTCGTCTTCAGCTTTCCGATTCTATCCTTGTCGATCTGGATGGGATTTTCCGGTGGGGTCACCGCAACCTTGTAAAATTCAACTCTTTAAAAACTCAACTTCACGTCTCCCTCTCAAAGACACCTCCCAACTTTCCCTATTTCCTTCGACGGCTCTAACGTCTCTCCTGTGAATAACATAAACATTCTTGGTCTTAACATAAACAATAAATTGTCTTGGAAACCTCATATTTCAATGATTGCTAAGGTGGCCTCAAAGAAACTGGGAGTTCTGTTCAGGTTGCGGGAATTTTTTTTCCTCTGCACAGCTGCTCCAGTTATATAGGGGCCTTATTCGCCCTTGTATGGAGTACTGTTCTCACATTTGATAGGGTTGAGTCTAAAGCTAAGAGACTAATAAACTGTCCCCTACTTTCAAACTCTCTTGACCCTCTATCTCTGCGACGTGACGTTGGCGCACTATCTCTTTTCTATAGGTACTACAGCGGTAGATGCTCAGGGGAGTTGGCCGCTCGTATTCCACCTCCATTGCGTCGCCCTCGCAATACAAGGGGTGCCATGCTCTCGCATGAATTTTGCGTGAGTATTGAGAACCCCAGACTTGTTCGTTGTGGTGCCTCTTTCTTTCCAGCTACTTCTGTTCTGTGGAACTCCTTGCCTTCTTCTGTTTTTCCAACTATATTTAATCTTCCTCTCTTTAAAGCCCACGTCTGCGCTCACCTGAGAGATTTGCCTTAGGCTGGGGATTGGGTGGGGTTTTCCTTGTTTTATTTTCTGCCCCCTCCTTGAAAAGGGCTCGGCCCGTGAGTGGTGGTTAACTTTAAAAAATATATATATATATATATATATATATATGTATGTGTGTATTATATATATATATATATATATATATATATATATATATATATATATATATATATATATATATATATATATATATATATATATACATATATATATATATATATTGCACAACATAATCCGAGCCCTTATGATCTGTTGTAACATTAAGTACTTTTTAAATATATTGAGGAAAAAAAAAATCA
>JABUQX010135213.1:0-7500 GCA_015478945.1 Trachelipus rathkii | reverse complement strand
CTACATACATTGAAATATTGAAATAAAAACTGAAGATATTATCTCGGACTTTGCTCACTCTCATGCCCGGCGATTAAATTTAACAATTTAGGTATGGTGATTTTAGTAATTTATATAAATTATTCCCATTTTTTCTTAGAAATTTAATATTTGGTCCATCCACTTTATATATATATATATATATATATATATATATATATTATATATATATATATATATATATATATATATATATATATATATATATATATATATATATATATATATATATATATATATATATATATATATATATATATATATATATATATATATATATATATATATATATATATATATATATATATATATATATATATATATATATTCGATTTTCTTTTCCTTATACTTAATCCTAAACTATATTTTAATGCTATATTTTGACGGTTCATTTTGTCCCGACAACTGAAGATTTTTTTTTGGTAATTTTTCGTATATAACTCCGGCTCCGGCTCCGGCTCCGGCTCCAGCTCCGGCTATATTCAAAATTGCTCAGCTCCAACTTCCTGCAAAAAATTTTTTACATGCAAAAAAATTCTTTAAAAAAATTATACTTTGACTATCCGGCTCCTTCTCAGGCTAAATTCAAAATTGCTCAGATCCAACTTCCTGCAAAATCATTTTCACATTCAAAAAAAATTCTTTAAATAAATTATACTTTGACTCCGGCTCCGGCTCCGGCTCCGGATCTGACTCCGGCTCTAGCTAAATTCAAAGTTGCTCAGCTCCAACTTCCTGCAAAATTATTTTCACATAGAAAAAAAAATCTTTAAAAAAATTATACTTTGACTCCGGCTCCGGCTCCGGCTCCGGCTCCGGCTACGGCTCCGGCTCCGGCTCAATTTCAAAAAATTTTATCTAAGACTTCAGGCATATTAATTTTTACTTCCCAAAAAAATTAAAAAAAAATTAATTTATTGATAAAAATGTATACTTTTTCTCCGACTCCGGCTCCGGCTCCGGCTCCGGCTCCGGCTCTGGCTCCGCTCCGGCTCTGGCTCCGGCCCGGCTCCGCCTGGCTTCGGATCATTTAAAAATTGGTTCAGCGCGACTGGCAGACATCATTTCACTTTGAAAAATTATTGATAAAATGGAGTACCTGCCCGGCTCCGGCTCCGGCTCCGCCCGGCTCCGGCTTCGGCTCCGGCTCCGGCTCCGGCTCCGGCTTCGGATCAATTTCAAAATTGTTCAGCTGCGAACTTTAGCACAACACTTCTACTTGCAAAAAAAAAATTAGTGATAAAAATGTCTAATTCGGCTCCGGCTACAACTCCGGCTTCGGCTCCAGCTCCGGCTCCGGCTCCGGCTCCGAACACCTACTACAGCTCCATTTCAAAATTGATATGTTCCGACATTGGCAGAATTATTTTCACTTGCTAAACAATTCCTGAAAAACAAATTTTTACATATGCTCCAAACCTGGCTCCGGCTCCGGCTCCGGCTCCGGCACCGGCTCCGGCTCCGGCTCCGGCTCTGGATCATATTAAATTTATATGATGATTTAGAGGAGGATTAAAGTTTAACACAAAAACAAAACAAAAAATTCTGTTATTAAAAATAAAACATTTTTGATCCTGAACCTGGAATTGCAATTTTGACTGGAATGGAAATTTTTTAGTTTGACACCTCTCTAAAAAAAGTCGTGTATCTAAAAAACCATTTAGAATTTCCAAACAAAAATCACACCATGATGTAGAGGAGGAATTTTTCTAATAATTAAAATAATAAAAGAAAAGTGAAATTTTTTGATTTTACTCTAAAAAGTTAGGGTTCGACTTATACAGGCCCCCCTGAGTTCATGAAACTTATTATCGCGGAGAGTTATAAAGTTTGAGATAGAAATAAAACATATTTAAATTTGCATTTTTATTTTATATCTAAACAAATTTTTATTTGTCTATTTAATTAGAAAACTAAAAAATGATCTAATTTCGGATCTTATTCTTTTCAATTGAAACAATTTCATTTTAAATAAAAATTGGCTCCATATTCTACTAATACAAATTTTTTTAAATCTAATATATTTTGCTCACAAAAACAACTTACCTTTATTTAAGAAAAGAGATTTTTTATTGCTAAAATAATGTACATATTCTAACAAATAGAGGAATATTCTCTAACAAGATCCCTCATCATTTTTATAATGATGAAATCTCGATCTCTCGCTGAGCAAAATAAAAACGTGTTTCTCAATTATGGATTTGCTTTGTTCCAACCTCGTTGAAAAAGATTAAAAATCCATCAATGCATTTAATATTGCAGCATTTTACATAAATTTCTTTTTCTTAAGGAGTATCATATATATATATATATATATATATATATATATATTATATATATATATATATATATATATATATATATATATATATATATATATATATATATATATATATATATATATATATATATATATATATATATATATATATATATATATATATATATATATATGTGTATATGTATAATATATATATATATATATAGTATATATATATATATATATATATATATATATATATATATATATATATAAATATATATATATATATATATATATATATATATATATATATATATATATATATATAATTGTAAATGATAGAAAGAATACAAAAGCCTGTCTTCATTTTCAGAATTCTTTTGTAACAATTTTTTAACATTACAATAACCGTCTTTAATTTCGTTTTCGTAAATATTAAAATCCACTATTTTCAAATGATTGAATTGATGAACGGGTTGTGTTTTTTTTCAGATTATTTCTTTTTTATTTATTTACTTTGCAAAAAAAAAAAAAAAAAAAATTGCTTCTATCTTTCACAATTACATTAATTTTCTTAGGGTAAATTGGAAATCAGATTTATCATTTTATCTCGCCTTTACAAATGGAATGTGAAAGCAGAAAACTTCCCTTTTAATTATTATAACTTCAATCTTTGTGGCGAAAGATTGTGTATTCGCTTCTATAATTTTCCCCCTCATTTTAGGGGAATTTTGTTGAGCTAAGAGATTTTCTACTTGGAAGTTTTCTTTAATCAAGCTCAAAATTGCTTCGGGCCGTCGCTTCTTAAAGATCCTGTTGCGTGAGATCTTTCATTCTACTTGTCTTATTTATATTTATTTTTGCTTAATTTTGTTTCTGATATTTGATATTTTATGTTTTAACGAAGGCAAAGAGAAATCCTTGTCATTCAATTTAGCAAAACTACAAATTATTATCGTTGAGAGTTGAAAAGATTCAAAGAGAAAAACGATATCAATAAATTTTCATTTTTAATTTATATCTAACAATATATTTATTAGTGGGTTTAGATGTTGCATTAAAAAAGGTCTGACGTCGGATTTTAGTTTTCTATCTTATTTTAAATTAAAATTGGCTCTCTATTCACATAATGCAATTTCTTTTTCAACTAATGTAGTTTGCTCGTAAATAACAACAAATAAGAAAAATAAGAAAAAGAAACATTTAGGGATAAAATAATGAACTTATTCTAGCAATTAGAGGAATATTCTCCAACGAGAGCCCTCATCATTTTTATAATGAGAAAATCTTGATATCTCGCCGAGGAAAATTAAAAACTTGTTTCAATTAGATTTGTTTAATTCAACCTTGTTGAAAGAGATTAAAATTCATCAATGTAATTATTATTGCAAGATTTTACATAAATTTCGTTTACTTAAGGATCGTCAATCTAAATTTCTTTGAAATCTTCATTGATTTTACTTATATATATATATATATATATATATATATATATATATATATATATATATATATATATATATATATATATATATATATATATATATATATATATATATATATATATATATATATATATATATATATATATATATATATATATATATATACGGTATATATATATATATATATATAGTATATATATATATATATATATATTTCTTTATTTTTTTTTATATATATATATATATATATATATATATATATATATATATATATAATATGGGGAATATAGGGAGGAAAGTAGCGCTTACAAAACATTAAGATTAACCCCATTATATATATATATATATATATATATATATATATATATATATATATATATATATATATATATATATATATATATATATATATATATATATATATATATTGCACAACATAATCTGAGCTCTTCTGATCTGTAACATTAAGTACTTTTTAAATATATTGAGAAAAAACAAAAAAAAAAATCAGAAATGTAACAAATAGCACAGTCCTGCAAAATTTAACTTTTAAAAAATTGTCTTTACATTAAGGTGTTCATTATATATAGTTTGTTGTCCTGATTTTAAATCTGACTTCTATTTTTTTTTCATTATGTAAAGCTAATTTACAAAAGGGGTATAAAATTTTTAAAATAATCACAAAATTACAAAAATTTAATAACTATAATTTATTTCTAACGACTAACCAGGAATACAGAGAACAAAATGTTGATAAGGTAATCAGCTCTTCTCACTTTCCTTTTATTTTTTATTATTGATTAGATAACAATTATTTTTAGAAAGCTTTAACTTATAATTATTGTTATATTTAAATTTTCTAGGAGAGAGAGAGAGAGAGAGAGAGAGAGAGAGAGAGAGAGAGAGAGAGAGAGAGAGAGAGAGAGAGAGAGAGAGAGAGAGAGAGAGAGAGAGAGAGAGAGAGAGAGCGCTGCATAATGATTGAAAGAATACAGAACAGAAGCGTTTCTTCATTTCTCAATTCTTTTCTTTTTCGTAACTATTAAAACTCTTGTTGTCGCCCCAGGCCAGCTTTTCAAATGGTTCTTTTGAGAATCTTATTTATTTAATTATTTATTTATTTTTTAATTAATTAATTAATTTATTTATTTGTTTATTTGCTTTTAAATTATTTACTTTGAAGAAAAAAAGAATTGGATTTGATATTTTATCTCTTTTAACGAAAGCAAAGAAAAATTCTTGTCCATTCAAATTAAAATTAGGTAAACTGAAACTTATTATCGTGGAGAGTTGAAAAGATTGAGACAAAAATAAAACATTTAAATTTGCATTTTTATTTTATATGTAAACAAATTTTTATTTGTGTATTTAATTAGAAAACGAAAACAATGATCTAATTTCGGATCTTATTCTTCTCAATTTGAAACAACTTCATTTTATATAAAAATTGGCTCCTTATTCTACTAATACAAATTCTTTTAAAACTAATATATTTTGCTCACAAATACAACTTACCTTTAATTAAGAAAAGACATTTTTTAGGGCTAAAATAATGGAGTTACTCTAACAAATAGAGGAATATTCTCTAACGAGATCCCTCATCATTTTTATAATGAGGAAATCTCGATCTCTCGCTGAGGAAAATAAAAACGTGTTTCTCAATTATGGATTTGCTTTATTCCAACCTCGTTGATAAAGATTAAAAATCCATAAATGTATTTAATATTGCAGCATTTTACATAAATTTCGTTTGCGTAAGGAGCATCTTATATATATATCTTATATATATATATATATATATATATATATATATATATATATATATATATATATATATATATATATATATATATATATATATATATATATATTATATATATATATATATATAGCATATATATAGAGATTTAAAGTTCTTATTTGAAACTTTATCACTTGCACAATTTTTATTCACTGCAAACAAAACTTAAAAAACATTTTCAATTAAACTTTATTTATTTTCAAACTTTTTAAATTAGATAAATGTAACATTTTTTTCTAAATGTAATACTACGTTTCGCCTCTATGTCGGGAGGCCTCTTCAGGTGATGGATCTATCGAGAGCAAGAACAGAAGAATTAAAAAATTAGACTGACTATGAATTTTGGAGTTGGTTGGTTACTGTTATTATTTTTTTGTAGAAATACGTGTCTTTCATTAAACTGATTTGTATCGTATCGGGTCCATCTTCGCTTCGCCCTGTTGTTTGTTATAGTTATTCCAATTTCTAATGCAGAATGATTCAATTTGCTTTCTTAAACTAATATCTGAAGTGTTGAAAATTTGATTTGCATTATTTATATTGATGGAATGGTTATAGTTGGTTCTATGAGAAGTAAGAGCAGAGTTTAATTCGCCGGACCCTAGATCATGTTTATGTTGTTTTATCCGTCTTGCAAAATCGTTTGTTTCGCCGAAATACGCCAGGTTGCAATCTCTGCATGGTATGCGGTATACGCATTCAATGAGGTCGGGGCTTTTAACTTTTGGGGGGAGGAAAACTTTTTTTAGGGGGAAGGTGTTAGATTGAGTGAAATGGATGTTTTTTGGAAGGAGATTTTTTATCTGGTCCGTGGGAAATTGGGGAACAGGCAAGTAGGATCTGGGAGGTGTGGGGGGGTTTTGATTGTTGTTTGTATTATATTACTTCTCATAGAACCAACTATAACCATTCCATCAATATAAATAATATATTTATATTACTTCTCATAGAACCAACTATAACCATTCCATCAATATAAATAATGCAAATCAAATTTTCAACACTTCAGATATTAGTTTAAGAAAGCAAATTGAATCATTCTGCATTAGAAATTGGAATAACTATAACAAACAACAGGGCGAAGCGAAGATGGACCCGATACAAATCAGTTTAATGAAAGACACGTATTTCTACAAAAAAATAATAACAGTAACCAACCAACTCCAAAATTCATAGTCAGTCTAATTTTTTGATTCTTCTGTTCTTGCTCTCGATAGATCCATCACCTGAAGAGGCCTCCCGACATAGAGGCGAAACGTAGTATTACATTTAGAAAAAAATGTTACATTTATCTATTTTAAAAGTTTGAAAATAAATAAAGTTTAATTGTAAGAAAATGTTTATTAAGTTTTTATTTTAGTGAATAAAAATTATGTAAGGATAAGATTTTTTATAAAGTCACCATACTCTAATTTCAACAAATAATTATAATATATTTATTTATAATATTAAAAATATATATATATATATATATATATATATATATATATATATATATATATATATATATATATATATATATATATATATATATATAATTATATTGTTTTATACTTATATATATATATATATATATATATATATATATATATATATATATATAGGTATATATATATATATATATATATATATATATATATATATATATATATATATATATATAAAAAATATATATCTGTATATATATATATATATATATATATATATATATATATATATATATATATATATATATATATATATATATATATATATATATAACATATATATATATATAGCAGTATATATATATATATATATATATATATATATATATATATATATATATATATATATTTTTATATATATTTTTATATATATATATATATATATATATATATATATATATATATATATATATATATATATATATATATATATATATATATATATATATATATATATATATATAT
>JABUQX010135212.1:20000-36403 GCA_015478945.1 Trachelipus rathkii | reverse complement strand
TATATATATACTTGTAGATGGGGCTGAGCATGTTTGGGAAGTAAAAAGTCACGGTGTTAGCTTCTCGAGATGAGAACCTAATACCCAAAAATAACATTGATTCTCGATTCAAATCACAATACGTAACAATAATTAAAATAATTAAAAATAATAAAAACTATAATATACAAATAAATGCTTTAAATAATTTCACAATAATTCCAAATAAAAATGAAATAAACAGAGATAGCACCATGGTCTTCCACGGTGCTTTACGCGGCGGATTTCGAAGTCTCAAGAATTTCGCTTTCACCCGAGATTCTCAATACGCGAGACCTTCGTTATAACAGAAAATGAATACAATATCAAACCGTAAATAATTTAACAACTACGTAAATGTAATAAAAGTAAATTCAAATAAAAATTAAATTTAAATAATATAAAATTCAAATAAAAATGATTCAAATAAAAATTTACAATATCTTCAAAAGGTTCTAAAAATTGTGGAAACTAATTTATCACATATCAAAACTTTATTAAGGAAAACATGCCCTCTCTCCTCTCTCTCCTCTCTCTCTCTCTCTCTCCTCTCTCATCTTCTCTCTTCTTCCATAGTACTAGTATATATCATATATATATATATAACGATATAATCATTATATATAAGTATAATATATAATACTATATATATATATATAGTATATAGATGAGATTATATATTATAATATATATATCGTACGTAATTGTTAATATATAAATACTATACACTAACACGTAAATCTAGTATATATACTTATTATCATATATCACTATATAATACTATATAGACTAATATATCATAATAGTACTATATCAAGTATATTATATAATATATATATATGATATTAAGTATATATATATTATCATATATATTAATATACTAATATAGTATATAATACTATATATATAAATATACATATATACTATATATTATATATTATTATTATTATATTATTATATTATTATTATTATATTATTATTCATTATTATTATTATTATTATATATTATAGATTATTATTATGTATTATTGATTATTAATTATTATTATCTATTATTAATTATTTATATATTATTATTTAGTCATAATATAATCGTCCAACGTAAGGACACATAAAATCAAGCCCAACGAAATTCAATTCAAAGGTTAATGTCAGCCGTGGGATCTAAAGGGCATTAAAGTTGACGCGTGTGCTAAAGCGGTCGCGTTTATCCCTTCTGTGAAATATATATTTTGAATTATAAACCGAAAGAACATCGAACAGCTGAAGACCGTAAGGGCTTAGGCCCAAAAGATCGTATAAGTGTAGATGCAATGTCACGGTGAAAACGTCGGTGAGTCATGACCACCGTGGTGCGGGGTGTGTGGGGTGTTATGTTGGGTGCTGTGTATTGTAGATTGTGTGTGTGTGTGTGTTGTAGAGTGTGGCGGCCCCGGGACTGACGGGTACACAAGGAGGTATGAGAGCCCACAAGGACGCGCGGATGTGAACCAAGCGGTCAGGCTGGATGGGAACGCGGCCGGCAGAATAACGATACCCGGGTCCGCACCCTGCAAGGTGCTGCGGATCGAACCAACAAGCGTTTTAGACCATTCAAAAAAGGGCTAAGCCCCTAAAGACAGCATCCAAAAATTACACGTGGTGGAAGTTAAAAAATTGCCCGAAAAAAAAAATGAAGCGGTGGCGGTTAAAATTTACCGCGGGCGGCAATACGTACGACCCCGGAGGGCTCGCACTCCTCTGGCTAGCCCTTTCTCCGTAAGGGGGCCCCAAAAAAAATAGCGGTTGCCAGAAATAAAATTAGGCGGCCAAAAAATTAGGGGGCCAAAAAAATTTATGGGTGGCCAAAAAATTACCGTGGCCCAAAAATGACCCATGGAAGAGCAAAGGGGTGGTCGAAAAAAAGTTCAAGGCCCCAAAAAAGGCTTCAAGGTCAGGTAAAATATGGGTTCCCAAAAAAATTCCAAAGTCAGCAGGTCCAAGTCAAAAAATGTCAATAGTTCAGTAGCGTGGTCAGGTCCATTTTCGTCAATATGCGCCCCACCTACCTAGCTAGGCCCAGAGAACAAATTCACCTTTTGCTGTTCGGACTAACTTTATTAAGCTTACGATCACGGTGACCACATCGTCGCTCGAATTTAGCAAAGTAAAAATATACGGATATAGAGCATTTTGAACAATAAGATTTTTGAAGTCCCAATTAATTTCTATGGGAATAATTCTTTTAGCACAGAAAATTAATATTATATTATATTATAATACTATTATTATATATATATGTTATATACTAATATATATATATTATTATATATATATATTATATAGAGTATATATTAGCGGCTAATAGTCCAGAACATATTACTATACTATATATATATAGTACTATATAAAATATATATTAAAACTATATAAATATATATACAATATATCAATATATAATATATATATATATATATATATGCTATATAATATATATATTATTTATATATAATCTATAATATATATATATATATACTATATAATAATATATATTATTATACATACTATATATATATATATATGAGTCAAATATATATATAATATATATACATATATTACCTATATAAATATAATATATTAATTATAATATATATTATATATATATAAATAAGATATTAGTATATTATAATATATAATATAATATATAATAAATTATATACTATATATAACATAATATATCTATATATATATATATATATATAAGAGAGAATGTAGTTACAATGAAAAAACAAATACTGTTTAGTAGTTGTTTCTTAGTTCTGTATTTTTTGGGGGGAGGGTAAGAAAATTCTGAAATTTCCGTTACTGCCTAATACGATCCGCTTATGGTCATATCTGGATAAACTAGCCTGAAATAATGTAATTAATCATGTTTAAGAAGCCGCCCGCTTCAATCCCGCCTTTTAACACTGACCTCCGAAGAGTATGGGATGGCTCACTTCCATCTCTTGCTGCACACAGAAGTGCGGTGGCTTTCAAGGGGAAAGATTTTAGCCAGACTGTTTGAAACCAGGGATGGCAATTTTGGTGAATTTTTTCGACTGTCTCAAAAATTCACCTTTTCAATTTTTTTTGATTGTTTTTATTTTCTTCTATCTTCCGGCATTCCTAACCTGACAGAGATATTTATAGATTTGTAACTTGCAAAATTATATTTCACGTGACGTTACGAATCCAAAAAATCAAAAACATCAAAAAAATCAAAAAAATCACAAATTGATTTTTTAAAAAAAAATCAAAAAAATCACCAAAATTGCCATCCCTGGTTTGAACTAAATGATGCATTGGTGGTAGGAACCGACCGGGGCCCCGGCCCCGGCCCCGGCCCCGGCCAACCCCGGCCATTTTGCGACCCCGGCCCGGCCCCGGCCCCGGCCAAAAATCCAGGAAAAACCGGGGTTTTCAACCGGGGTTAACTGTAAATTTACACTAAATAATAGAGGGTTAAATCAAACAGAAACTTAAAAAAAGTATATTTTTATTCCATTACTCCTATTGTATTTAAAATTGATCCAAAATATATAAACATACCTAAATAGATCAATTTTTTTTTTGTAATTACTATGATTTCAAATTAAAATTGAGGCCAAATTATAATTTTTCCGAGTTTTTAACATAAAAATATTCGAAATTTTAAATATCAAATGAATTCGGAAAAGGAAATAAATATAATTGTCAAAATATTAATTATTTATTATTTATTTAAAGTAAATATCTTCAAAAAAAAATAAATAAAATATTTTCCAAGAAATCTCTTTTCAAAATTATTTTTTTAATTGAATATATATATATAATATATAACTACTAATATATATAAATTATATATAATATAATAGTACTATATATATATATAATATATATATATATATACTATATATATAGTATATTATATATAATATATATATCATATATATATATATATATATATATTAAGAGAGGAGACCCTATGATTCTTTGTTAGTGTTATGCTTTACAGTCACTTCATTTTATTACTAATGTACCACAAATAAAAAACATTGTTAAAGACACTTTTGGTAATGAAATAAATTTTAAAAGGAAAAGCTAATTTTCGTCCCGACACGCGAGACCTCTTCAGCCTAAGGAACTTGATTTCTTTCTGATTCTTCATCAAGTTCAAGTGTGTTTTCAGTTGGTCTGCTATTTTCTTCATGGTCTTGTTGAAATATTTTGATGAATTACAGCAATTCATCTTTGCAGAAGAAATCTATCTTAACTTCACCGGATGCTTATTGTTGTTACTACTATAAATGCAAAAGGATTCCACTATTTTGCGAAGGTTCGTGTGATTGAATCTATCTGATCATCTATTATATTGTTAATATTGATAGAGTGGCCTGTGTTACGCCTATGACTTGTTTTAAACAGCTGAATTTATGCTGTCCGTGCAGGTCACCCTGATGTTGATTTTTTTTTCCTTCAAATTCTATCGGTTCCATCATACTATGTTGTTATGTTCTTAAGTATTGCAGTGGATGTGACTATATTACAGCTTTGGGAGGAGATTTACTTTTCGTTGTTGGGGTTTGAGAATTTTTAAGTGATGTTATTTGATTTGATGGAATGAGTGGGTAGTAAGTATTTTTTTTTGCGTTCTTAATCTATTTGTTTTTTAACGAATTTATAATGTTACACTGAGGAATTGCCGTAAAAAGGAGGTGTTGCTTTTTTCGGGGGAAAGGTTAGTACCTCTTTTTTTGCTTTGTTAAATGCTTTTGGGATGAAAACTCCGGATAGTAAAGTGATTTGAAAAGTATTGTGGATGTAATTAGTTTCTTGTGCTAGAAGAGAGGGGAGAGCATATACCAAAAGCACGGAGAAATAGAGCTGACAGAACAGCTAATTTTGTGTATATTCCAAACATCAGTAATTTAGAATGTATAGTTGGTGTGAATGTTGTTTTCTAATATCATAGTAAATTGCAAGTGATTGTCTATTCCATGTGATAAGGTATCGAGGAAGGCAGATAGAGTGGCTGTTTGAAGGCCATTTCTATCAGTATTTACTGAACTGAAGATGAGATAGAGTTAATATAGTTGGACATCATTAGCGGTTTGGTGTTGTGAGGGAGGGAGACAAGAAATGTCATCTTCATATCTAATCCATAAACTTTGTTTAATAAAGGGTGGGGCAAAAATTATGATAAAATTCTGTTATTCCATATATATGTTATTGAGTATGGGAGACAGTGGGGATCCCATACTCAGGCCGAAATTTGTTTGTAATATTTGCCATTAAAATGAAAGAAGTTAGGTTGTAATGAAGTATTAATGAGATGTTTTAATGATATGAAAACGAAGGAAGGCCAATCATCTCATACAACATAAGCTTCTGTGTCATTGAATGGCAGAATATTAACAAACAAAACTTTCTCGGCCTGAGTTATGGATCCCCACTGTCTTCCCATACTCAGTAACCATATATATGGAAACTTAACAGGAATTTATCAATTTTTACGCCCACCCTTTATAACAATTAGTTTATGATAGATATTGTAGATGACCATTTCTGTCTCCCTCCCTCACAAAACCAACCCACCCAAATGATGTCCTAAACTATATTTACCTCCTATTCATCTTCAGTTTCAGAATACGATTAGAAATGCCTTTCCAACAACTCTCATCCCCTTCCTCGATACCTTAAGCACATGTAATAACAATTACTTGCAATGTTACGTAGATATAAGAAAACCAAACAATTTCGCGGCACCGAAACTATTTAATACATTGGGCCTAAATCTAATCATTCCCCAAACACAAAATTAAATGTTCTGTCATCTCTATTTCCCCGTGCTTTTCGTATATGCTCTCCCCCTCTGCTAGCACAAGAAACAAAATACATCCACAATACTTTTCAAATCACTTTACTATCCGGAGTTTTTCATCACAAAAGCATGTTTAATCAAAAGCAAAAAAGAGTACTATAGCACCTTTCCCCCGAAAAATAGCAACACCTCATTTTTACCAGCAAAATTACCATTATTATTCGTATAAAACAAATATACCAAAAAATAATTACCCTCATTCCATCAAATAACATCACCTTAAAAAAACAGTCTCAAACCCCCCAAAACGAAAAGAAAATCTCCCACAAAGCTGATATATCACATCCCCTGCAAAACTTTCCAATAAAACATATATAGGTGAAACCATTTTAGATTTGCAAAGAAGAAAATCAACATACAGATGACCTGCAAAAGGACAGCATAAATTCTCAGCTTTAAACCAAGTTCATAGGCGTAACACGGCCACCCTCTATCAATATCAACAATATAAAAAGATGATCAGAAAAAATATCCAATCAAATTTTTCATCGCCAAATCATGGAATCCTTTTGCATTATAATAGTAACAACTACAATAAGCATCCGGTGAAGTTAAGATAGATTTTATACAAATGAATATCTGAAAAACATCAAAATATTTCAACAACACCATGCAGGAACAAAATAGCAGACCAACTGAAACACACTTGAACTGATGAACAAGATCAAGAAAGAAATCCAGTCTCTTAGCCTGAGAATAGGTCTCGCGTGTCGGACGAAAATTAGCTTTCCCTTTTTAAAATTATTTCATTAAAAAAAAGTGTCTTTAACAATGTTTCTAATTTGTGTACAATTTAGTAATAAAATGAAGTCACAGTAAAGCATATTACTTAAAAAGAATCCAAGGCGCTTCCTTCCCTAAAAGTAAATATATCACCACGACAAAGTAGTTCTTAAAATATACATATATTATAGTATATATATATAAGTAGTAGATATATAATAAATATATATAATATATATATATAATATATAAATATATATATAATATATATAAATAGATATATATATATATTATATAGAATATATATATATATATATATATATTTAATAACAACTTATTTCGTTTCAAGGAAAATATCAATTATTTTTCTATAAAAATTTCTTTCGAAATATTATTTAAATTGAATTAATTAATGTATTCCTTTTTTATAATTGTAAAAATCATTAATTAATTGAAAAGTTATATTTAATTTTCATACCTAAGTTAAGGACTTCTGACATGTTTCTTGCGACTTAAGTTTCTAATTTTAGCTTAACCCCGGCCCCGGCCCCGGCCCCCGGGCCTAACCAATCTAGGAAACAGCAACCCCGGCCCCGTTGGCGCCCGCCCCGCCGGAAATTCCCGCCCCAGTCAGTCCCTACACTCAACAACCTCCTGTGACAGAGCAGTCTTTTATTCAAAAGTTAACTGATGTCGATTAGGCAGCCCTTAAATTGGGATACAACTTTCCGATCCATATTTCAAAAAACTAATGAAAACCACCACCACATCTCTTCAAGGAAAGGAAGGAGCACAATTAGACAAAAATAAAAGGCTAATTTGCAAAATTTTATTTTGATTTTGAAGCTCCATTTACATACATGGATGAATCTTTTCCCTGTTTTAACCAGTTGCTCATGAGACATCTCACTCAAACTTTCCTCGGTTACCCCCTAATACCATCTTTTTCGTGCTCAAAACAATCCTATGATCTTGCCTATCTCCCTCTCTATCCTCGTTTCTCAACAGATAGTCTTCCTTCCCTGAAATTCTTCAATTTACTGCCCTAATTCATGAGACTCGATGTTATGGTGAAATAAAATACAATGTTTGAGTATTTTCCCATTATATGATTTATTGATATTTTTATTTATTGAAGTGATGTTTATATCTAGAATTCATTAGTTATATGAGATAATCACATTTATTTCGTTATTAGTGACCCGAAACACTTAATTATTTAATAAACTTATGATAAATATATATACATTTGAGTTATTATTATTAATAGTGGTGAGTCATAATTCATGCTTATTTTCATGTATCATTAAAATCAATATTCATATACTCATTAATCTGACTGTATCCTGGACATTCAAGTCTGAAACATTAATCCATCTATCATTCGTATACTATTTCTTGAAACAAATAATTTACCATCCGGATGTATTATTATATGGAGATGGCCATATATATAAGAAGTTTTATTCATTATATGCATATAAATTATTGAGTGTATAATTCATGTCAATTAGATAATTACAATTATATTGCTATTATTGATTTTAGTCCTATTTACTTATTATTAATATGAACTTTACCACCGTTTCATCATCCCTGCATTAACTAAACCATGAGCCAATCATCAGCAATCCGCTGGCCGCCCCGTGTGCGCACCACGTTATTTTCCAATTCATGTAAATTGTAGTCTTATAGAGCTAGCGTACAAGGACTTTCTCTTTATATACGAGGTTTTAAATAGCACTTATCAACATATACACCGAAACCAAAACAAGGAAAAATGTGACATTGCTAGAAATAAGGGACCTATTTATTAGTGTGTCTAGCATTCATATGTTATAAAAAGTTTGATTTTTACTTTTTTTTTTTTTTTTTTTTTTTTAATTTTTTATTTTATGCCATAGGTATAACTAATAATATTATATCATTTACCACATATAGAATAAACTTAAATTAATAATAAGATAATAAAAATAAATATAGTATTGATTTCTAGCAACATCATAAAAAACTCTTGAGTGTATATATATAGCGAACAATCCATCTATTATCATCTATTTAAATTAGAAATATGAGTTTTTATATAATAAGAGAGAGCTAATAATAAGATTGCATCTTTGTTTGTTTTTATCTTGTTTTACTATCAATGCAAAGTATCTCTGCAGATAACGTAAGTAAATTTGCTTGTAATCATTTCTTAAACACATAATTGATAGGCATGTATTTAAAGAATGAATAATTCAATAATTTAGATTATATTTATTTTTATAAAACAAAAAAACAAGCGTAAATAAAGCGGAAAAACGGGCGTAAAACAACGTAAAAAACAAACCCTGTGTTCATTTCGTATATGCATGTAATTAATATAAAAAGAGCAAACGTAATAAATTATATTCTCAATTTAATTTTTATATTATCTTATATTGATTTATATTGTTAAACCTTACAAGAAAGGTTATATAATATATAAAAATAATAATTGATTTATTTTAATATTCTAAAAATTCACAGTATTTAAATAATAATGATCAATGAATAGAAAGAATTATCTATATTTTATAAAATATGAATTTTAATTACTAAAATGATATTGTGATTATTGTAATAGTTTACTTTTCAATTGACGTTATTTTCTTTTACTATAAGAATTTCCGTAACTGATTACTTTCTATCTCATATCAAAGAATATATATTTACTTATGATTATATCCGTATTTACGAAGATAATGGACTTCCGCCAGATCTTTTAAATTTGTGGAGTATGATAGAACGGAATTTACAATAAATATCGATGTATTCTACGAATAGACGGTTCGTCGTTGTAGTCCGAAGATCAATTCAATGAACCACTTGCGTTGCCTGATGTAGGTATAAAATTCCTATATAATTACTTAATAATTGGCGTAATAAGTGTTGAGCAACGCAGATAGTATATATATATAGTGACAAACTCTATACTGACTATTTATATATCATAATATAATAGGTATTTTAGTTTAAATACGATCCTTAACTATTGGAATTTACTCTTCTAATTTCCTTTAAATAAATATGTTGATGCATTTTTAACATTATATTTTGGGCATGACATATATTGTGGTAATTGGCAAATAGTAATAATAAATATTTCGTATTAAAATTAATCCATGGTCTACCTCATATATATTAATATTATATATATTGTCTTCTAATGCTTTGTATTTATGCACTTTAATAATTAAACATGTGAGCAAGATGGTATCTTATTCGAAAATATTTAACTTTATAATGAACAGGGGAATGTAAATACAACTAGGATTTTTTTCAATCCCCCGGACCATCAACCGAATTCATCACTATTGTTTCCATGTCCTTCCACCTTTTCTTTTGGTATACGTGTTACTGTATTTTGGTATAAGTCCCCAAAGATCGGACATCGGAATTAAGGACGTTAGTATACCTGAGGCCACCCCACTAGATATATATATAATTAATTAATATTTATATATATAAGATATAGTAATAATATTATATAATTAATATATTTATATATATATTAATATATATATATATTAATTATATATTAGTATATAATATTAAATTAATAATATACTATTATAATAATATATATATATACCATACCAAATCAGTAGTGCACATATATATATATAATAATGATAATATTATATATATATATATATATATTTAATATATTAATTTAACAAAAGCTGAGTAATCTTAAATATGAATTAACAGATTAAAACTCAAAAAGATTAATTCGCTAATTTATAATAAGCTATCATTAAAAAACTAGTTATATACTGTATATAAATGTATATGAGGGCTCTTTTATCTCTTCATTATTCAGATCATTCTATATATTGTTTACGCAGGGTATATATATGTTATATTAATATTATCACTTTTTTTATTATTAACCACCATAGTTTCACTGCTATATATATATATTTTATATATATAATACATATATTATCTTAGTACCAAAGTAAAAAAAATATTTTACTATTAAAAATGTTATTATATATATATATTATCATATTACATTCTTTCTAATAAGTTTTTAATTCTTAATTAATTGACGGAAAATTAATAATTTTGAATTAAATAATATATAGTATAGTATATAAGTCTACAGTTTATAATCATTATTCTTTCGCGATTTAGCAGTGTATGATACTCTCAAAATAAATTTCTACATATGATTATTCCAACTTAATTGACTGAGTAAGATGCTTATATATAATTAGTTGTAGGTGATGATTAACCATTGTGGCGCATAGAAAATTTCAAGATTTATTAGTTATCACAGCTCTATAAAGACCTCACAGCAAGTGGTTAAACCATGTCCATAGGCGTGGCAAGGAGTGTGGTGATTTCGTTTTATACATAAAATTAATCAAAACTATTGGTCAAACAATATCACACTAGAGGTAGAAGAGAAATCTGAGAATAAATTTACACTTTAATGCAGATGATTCATAACTACACTGAATGTGGCTCTGTGCTTAGCTTAAATACTTCTCAACGAAAAGTTGTGCAGTGATATCCCTCTATTAGATACAAGCGATATAAGATCATTAAATAGTTTTCTTAGATCCCAACTGTATTAAATACATCCAGTATTTTCTTGATTATTTAAATAATTATCCTTCATATTTTAAGCAAACAATATGGAAACTTTCATTTAAAGGATTTTTTTTAGTTCCTCCACAACCAGATTGCAAAGGTATTAAAATTAATATGAGAATGTATGAAGATTATTTAGCCCATTGTCAAACAACTGCAGCTCACTTCACGCAAAAATCAAATTAATATTTATTAACTTATTCTCTTAAGGGTACGGAAAAGACTGCATTTTTTAAGATTGTATGCGTTCCAGTAAGATGCTAAAACTGACTCTTCTTCGTGTCTTCTACACTATCCATCTCCGGTAAGCTGTTTTTTACTGCTCTTCTTACCCTCTTCTTCTCTACCTCCTACTCTCTCGTCTACCATTCTAATGCTTCGTGCTCTCTCATCTAATACTCTCTAACCCTATGCTATATCGTCTACTCTTACACCACGATGATCAATACAGAAGTGGTCTATCCCACTTCTTACAGAAAGACTATCTCCATTTTCGTTGTTCTTATCATTACTAGTAACTCAATAAAATCAAATCTAAAGACACCTCTGTCCACATTAACCCCTCTAAAATATCCTAGTCAACCCATATTCACCAATACATAATAAACAAATAATCATGGGACAAAAAAGAAATTAATAAATTAAAAACACACCCTCCCGTGCTAGATCTAACCAATCCCCTAAGTTCCTCTCGTGCGTCTCTCCACCTCCTGGCTTATCCACTGCTGACGCACCCACTCCGACCCAGGAGCGAGACGCAACTTGGAGTATTATCATAAGAATGAAAAATAAAGGAAAAGATCTAACTTACCCCAAACACTAAAGTATAACTATATACTTCAACACCCTATAATAAATCTACATAAGCCCCATACTAATTTCAGTAAAAGTAAAAGCCTAGCAATAATTTTTTCAGCTACTAGAAAATATTTCGATAAAAAATAAACCAATGCAAGATTTTGTCAAAAAAGAAGTATAAAGCAAATAACCTCGAAAAATTATACACATACAAGAAAATATATGTAAAAAAGAAAAATTACTCATCTGACATCATGCCTATAATATATAATATATAACCTATATAATATCCAACATATTAAAAACTTACGTAAGTTAAAACATAACACTATCATTAACCACAATATCATTTAGTCACAATCTCAATTATCAAAATAAAACTATTCTCTATATATAGTATATTATATAAAATATCCTTATTACTTTGAGATTTAATTACATCTTTCATTTTATATTATATATATTTCCATCATAAATATTAATTTATCTATTTTTAAATTATAGTATTAAAGTAAATATAAGATATGTCTATAAATATCCAATGAAAATATCATTTATTTATCTTTCATCACCAGATGAGTTCGAACTAATACTTATAGAATCAACCTCGCATCATCTTATAATCTCCTAATGGAACTTGGGTAGTAAAGTGAGTTTTTGTTTATACAAAATAGACATCTCCAGGACACAAAAACAGCAAAACAAAGTAGTCTACAATAGAACATCTAACTGAACACGCACAGACCAAGCACAACAGACAAGCCCCAGTCCTTACCCCCACCATCATACACACTATTTCTAGTATCGAACACACCACTAGTCTACCGCACAATCTACACAGACACACAAATCTACTAACCCCTCACGACGACGTATCCACGTGCCTGACTCCTCAGACTGCGTACCATCTCTTCACTATGGCACTATGTGAGTTCACACCCTTGACCCTGTGGGCCACAATCCTACCACTACTCCCACACAAACCAATCGGCCAAATTCAACTATCCCTGACTTACGCCAACCATGTCTTTCCCCGTTGATATGTAGGAGGTGAAGAAAGAACTTCCATAATAGCATAGTATATAGCCTAGTGCGCTTATATAATCATCTGTATCATTGTCTGTATAAGAAGGCGCATTACATAAGAAGTCAGTGGTGATACTTCGGTTTTGTGCAGGTAGCGCTACCACGATTATTCGTAACCCTAGTATAAGTTATTAGCCCATACTAGTATAATACCGTCGGATATCTAATGCAGGTTTGAGCTCCTTATCCCCTAAATATACTTTAATGGGAAAGCAAAGTGAGCAGAAGCTGACTGATTAATTAAATATTTATATATATATACTTAGTACTATAAATATAGTATAATATATAATTAATATTATATATTACTATAATATTAATATCAATATTAATAATTCATAATATATATACTATATTCATACTTATAAACCTATATGCATACTCATATTAAATATATATATAATATAATATTAATATTATATTTAATATATATATATATATTATATATATAGATATTAAATAATATAATATATATATATACTATATTATAATATAATATTAATATAATATAATATATTTTAATATTATATATATATATACATATAATATATATATAAATATATTAAAATATAAATTATATATAATTTAATATATAATATTAATATAATATATATAATATAATATATATATATATATTAACTATATATATATATATATATATTAATTATAATATATTATAAAACTATATTAAATATTATATTAATAATATATAAATATAATAATATATAATATATATATATAAGTATTATATATATATATATATATTATAATATATAATATAGTACATATTAATATATATATATAAAACCTTATCTACTTCCTTATAGTGATTACTCAGATTATCGGTAAAAAATGGATAAAAAACTTGTTGAAAAAGTAGATAAAAATATATATCACGACGTAAGTCGAAAAAAAGCCCCCCCCCCTTTTACTGTCCCCTTCATTAACCCTTTAAAGTTGAGATAAAACTCGTCGCAGATCAGTAAAAATCACATCACCTAGAGGCTATTTCACGTTGACTGCGTACTGGACAGTTAAATGTTAGGTATACCTCGTTCTATATGTGGAGTTCATCCCCTAGGCAAAGTCCACACACATCAATACCCCTCACAAAACCCCACCATCACTCCTTTTATGCAAACCATTTACTCTCGCTCGGCTAATACTTTACTTTCCTCTCCTTCAGAAATTATTTACTGACTCAATTCACTTTTTCTTCGGCTTCCCACCAGCCGGTAAATTCCCAGCACACTCACCACTATTACATCCGCTTTACAACCAACTATCATCCAGAAGCTTCAATATGTTTAATTCCATGATTTTCCATGACCTACGTATGCTATTTACTTCTATTTACGCCTTTCTTCACCACCCAACTCTCTAATACCTACATTCCTCATTTTATCAATTTCTAATCACACACTAGCACGTGCCTTACTAACCAAATTTTACGGAAATACTTATTATATCTTAGATCTATACCTCTTAATCCAGTACTATAGTTTCTACTAACTAATACATTAATACATGTAACAACATAACTCTCATGCAAAACCCTATAGCTCAACCCCAAGACTTAGTCCTTCACATCCACCAAAGATTTAATTGCACCAACCATCTACTTCCTACATTTCACAACTTTCCTACTATAATCATCCGTCTATTTTTCATCCAACATATATCCTAATATTTAAATTGGATAATTTGTTGCAGCTGTCCAAATATTTAGATCATTTAAATATATAAAGAAGATAACATCTACATCTCGGTCTACTTCTCCCCTTTCCCATATACAATACTACTCGATAAGCGCCTAGGTTACTCTTGATCTCATCAACGTACTTGTCACACGACACCGATACCTCTCCCGATTTACACACACTTGCCACAAACCCCACTACCAATCCACTCAAACTCTCATCAGTAGTCACACACAAAAACCAATCATCTAGCTATTACAATAAAGCATGATAAGCACCCCTCCATTCTCGTCCATTCCGCCATCATTCTAACACCTTCTTCTGTCAATCTCACCCACCTCTAATATTCTTATCTAATAACCCATCCAACATACAAAATTAAATAACCTAAAGGATGACACATTAAACTACAATCTCACTTTGAGCCCCACTCCGCTATTAAATTTAAACCAATCACTTTCTATTTCACTTTCGACTCTATTTATCTTACACACGTTTCACTCTATTCAGTCATACGATACTTTCAGATCCCATATTAATATATATATAATATATATACTAATATATTATATTAATTATATGATAAAATATATATATATTATAAATATATAGAATCCTCTTAATGATATTATATATAATATATATATATATATATAATATTATATATTATTTATATAATCAGGCATTAATCACTACGAAAAGACTTCAATTTTTAAATTCTGCGTACTCGTGAAATTGAAATTGTTCACTATCACTGTGTTTGACGACTTTAACTGTTGAGCTGAATTTTTGTGAACCGAATTGACAAATGTGGATCAGAGCTCAAGAGTTATGGTGTTTTGTTAGTTCAAATCTCATGGTCATGCCCTATTCAATTCAATGAAATAAGCTTGAAAGAAGATTTTTACTAGGATTCGTATGCGGGATCGAAGGAGCAGCATCTTCAATAGATCTGGATCTATTGAATCCCTCGTTGTTATTTACCTGCAAGAAACTCATCCCTTTTCCTGCTGTGTCTCATGTATAGAAAGTATAAATCCCTTTACTGTTATATCCTGTAAGAAAGTCAATCACTCTTCTGTTATGTCCTGTAAGAAAGTCAATCCCTCTACTGTTATGTCCTGTAAGAAAGTCAATCCCTCTACTGTTATGTCCTGTAAGAAAGTCAATCCCTCTACTGTTATGTCCTGTAAGAAAGTCAATCCCTCTACTGTTATGTCCTGTAAGAAAAAAGTCAATTCCTCTATCATACTGGTTTATGGTCCTGTAAGAAAATCATCTTCCTAGAAGTTATTGTGATTACTTTTAGAATACTACTCTTATGCTACTGTTGCAATTGAGTTTTCTCTGAAACTATTAACCCACAGATGCCTCGGTGTTTAAGAGAAAATTTAAATAATATCAATCTGTTGCGGGAATTATGAATGTAAAATCATTGTAAGCATTCATTGTTTACCAAAAATCATAATTATTGAAATGGTTAAAAATTGCATTTACTTTTACAGTAAATACGATGACCTTTTGGAAGATGTGGTATATGAGGTATACTACGGTTGAAATATGTAACTTCC
>JABUQX010135212.1:7500-15000 GCA_015478945.1 Trachelipus rathkii | reverse complement strand
GCCAGCGGAATAGTCGTTAGGCCCGTGGAACCCAAGGAGCTTTCTCGATGGGTCCCACTGACA
This sequence comes from Trachelipus rathkii, assembly GCA_015478945.1. NCBI lineage: Eukaryota > Metazoa > Arthropoda > Malacostraca > Isopoda > Trachelipodidae > Trachelipus > Trachelipus rathkii. The sequence goes on along the minus strand of JABUQX010135212.1, from coordinate 14,937 downwards.
GGTCAGCGTTTGACCTTCCTGGGGAGGACGTTTATATATATATATATATATATATATATATATATATATATATATATATATACACGAGTAGCATATATATATATATATATATATATATATATATATATATATATATATATATATATATATATATATATATATATATATATATATATATATATATATATATTTATATATATATATATATATATATATATATATATATATATATATATATATATATATATATATATATATATATATATATATATATATATATATATATATATTAAATAAACCAGAAATGCAAAATAAATTTAAATTTGAGTAGATTGAAATATATATATATATATATATATATATATATATATATATATATATATATATATATATATATATATATATATATATATATATATATATATATATATATATATAGTATATATATAAATATATATAAAAATATATATATATATATATATATATATATATATATATATATATATATATATATATATATATATATATATATATATATATATATATATATATATATAAACCTAATGAGGGTTACATTAGTTAATAATAATATAATTTATATGCTGCAAAAGTCAAGAAAATTATCTTTTTTAATTAAAAGTTCGCATCTCATGGGCATAGCCCTATTCTAGGAGGGAAACTTTTATAGATAATTGCTACCTTATATCCGGGCGGGTGATCGAACCCAGGATTTTTCTTTGCGACTCAGTCGCCACGGTAGCGACAAGTTACATAAATAATCAATGAGTAAAATAAATTGTCATGAATATCATTAAATAAAATCAAGTGGATAATTTTCATGTTTGGATTAGTGATATGTATAATACATACTTGGGTTGGCCTAGCATCGGGTGCGGTGCGGTGTGATGTGATGTTTGGTGTGCATTGAAACATAAAGGTGAGGAGCAGTGCGTTGCGGTGCGGTGCGTTGCGGTGCGGTGCGGTGCGGTGCGGTGCGGTGCGGTGCGGTGTTTTGTGCGCATTGAAACATAACGGTGCGGAGCGGTGGCGTGTGGTGCGGTGCGTGGTAGGCTGACACTAGTGTGATGCGGTACTTTGCCCAAAATTTCGGTGATCGGCCAATCCTAATGCATACTGTACTATGTATAATCTATGATGTATGCAAATTATAATATATACATCTGCATCTATATTCTTATCAGCGGTCTGATGCCTTTATATTCAGATGTTTAGAATCTTAATATGAGACGTCATTAGTTCTTCATGGGTTTGTTTGACATATTCATTCATATGCTTGTTTGATAAGTTTACTCGTGGGTTTATTTGACACATTCGTTCATGGGTTTATTTGACACATTCATTTATAGGTTTGCTTAACACATTCATTCATGGGTTTGTTTGACGCATTCATTCATGAGTTTGTTCGACACATTCAATCATGGGTTTGCTTGACACATTCGTTTATGAGTTTGTTTAACACATTCATTTATAGGTCTGTTTATCTCATTCACTCATGGGTTTGTTTGAGACATTCATTCATAGGTTTGTTTGACACATTCATTCATGGGTTTGTTTGACACACTCATTCAAGGGTTTGCTTGACATATTCTTTCATGGTTTTGTTTGACATTCATTTATGAGTTTAACAAACAAAATCAATTGTTTGTTTGACACATTCATTCCTGGGTTTGCATGATCTTTCATTCATGGTTTTGTTTAACATATTCATTCATGGATTTGTTTGACACATTCTTTCATGGGTTTGTTTGACACATATATTCATGTTTTTTTTCTGTCAAATTCATTCATGGGGTTGTTTGACATATTCATTCATAAGTTTGTTATGATACATTTATTCACGGATTTGCTTTACACATTCATTCATTAGTTTGCTTGACACATTCATTCATGGGTTTGTTTGACACATTCATTTATAGATTTGTTTAACAAATTCATTCATGGGTTTGTTTGACACATTCATTCATGGGTTTGGGAAATTCATTTCTATCATTGATAAACACAATCATTCATGGGTTTGTTTGACATATTTATTTATTGGTTTGTTTGACCTATTCATTCACGGGTTTGTTTGCCACATTCATTTGTGATTTTGTTTGACACGTTTATTTAAGGGTTTGTTTGACATGTTAATTAATAGGTTTATTTGACACGTTTATTCATGGATTTCTTTGAAAATTTATTCATAGATTTGTTTGACACATTCATTCATATGTTTGATTAACATATTCAATCATGAATTTGTTTGACATTCATTCATGGGTTTGTTTGACATATTAATTCATGTGTTCATTTAACATTCACTCATGGGTTTGTTTGACACATTCATTCATGAGTTTGTTTGACATATTCATTCACGGTTTGTTTGACACATTCATTCATGGATTTCCTTAAAATATTCAGTTATGAATTTTATTGACACATTCATTCATGGGTTTGTTAGACACATTCATTCATAGGTTTGCTTAACACATATATTCATGGGTTTGTTTGACATATTCATTCATGGTGCTGTTTAACAAATTAAATCATTTGTGTGTTTGACATATTCATTCCTGGGTGCTTGAAACTTTCATTCATGGGTTTGTTTAACATATTCATGGGTTTGTTTGACACATCCATTCATGGGTTTTCTGTCATTTTCACTCATGGGTTTGTTTGGCATATTCATTCATGGGTTTATTTGGGACATTCATTCAAGGATTTGCTTTAGTCATTCATTCATTGGTTTGCTTGACACTTACATTCATGGGTTTGTTTGACATATTCATTCATAGGTTTGTTTAGCATATTCATTCATAAATTTGTTTGACACATTCTTTCATGGGTTTGTTTGACACATCCATTCAAGGGGGATCTCTGTCATATTTATTCAAAGGTTTGTTTGGCATATTCATTCACGGGTTTGTTTGGGACATTCGTTCATAGATTTATTTTGCACATTCATCCATTGGTTTGTTTGACACATTCATTCATTGGTTTGTTTGACACATTCAACTATGGGTTTGTTTAACAAATTCATTCATGGGCTTGTTTGACACATTCATTCGTGGGTTTGTTTGGCATATTGATTCATCTGTTTGTTTGACACACTCATTCATGGGTTTGTTTGACATTTTCATTCCTGTTTTTTTTTTGACACATTCACTTATGGGTTTGTTTGATACATTCGTTCATGGGTTTGTTTGACATATTGATTCATTTGTGTGTTTAACACATTGATTCATGGGCTTGTTAGGCAAATTCAATCATGAGTTTGTTTGAGATATTTATTCATGGGTTTGTTTGACACTTTCATTCAAGGGTTTATTTGTCAATTCTTTCATGGATTTGTTTGACACATCCATTCATTCATTCATTCATGGATTTCTTTGACATATTAATTCATGGTTTTTTAATCATATTCTTTCATGGGTTTGTTTGACAAATTCATTCATGGGTTTGTTTGACACTTTCATTCCTGGGCTTGCCTGACACATTCATTCATAGTTTTGTTTGAATTATTCATTCATATGTTTGTTTGTCCTATTCATTCATGGTTTGTCTGATTTAAAAATGAAATCAACCCAAAGGGGTATGATGAGTACAAGTGAAAGGTAGACAAAATGGTTAAACTATGTTATTTGTTGCTCGTGGTATAAAAAACTAAATATATTCTGCAGTAATTGTCGTAGTAGTTAGTCTTACAAGAAGAAGAAGAAGAAGAAGAAGAAGAAGAAGAAGAAGAAGAAGAAGAAGAAGAAGAAGAAGAAGAAGAAGAAGAAGAAGAAGAAGAAGAAGAAGAAGAAGAAGAAGAAGAAGAAGAAGAAGAAGAAGAAGAAGAAGAAGAAGAAGAAGAAGAAGAATAAGAAGAAGAAGAAGAAGAAGAAGAAGAAGAAGAAGAAGAAGAAGAAGAAGAAGAAGAAGAAGAAGAAGAAGAAGAAGAAGAAGAAGAAGAAGAAGAAGAAGAAGAAGAAGAAGAAGAAGAAGAAGAAGACGAAGAAGAAGAAGAAAAGAAGAAGAAGAAGAAGAAGAAGAAGAAGAAGAAGAAGAAGAAGAAGAAGAAGAAGAAGAAGAAGAAGTTGAAGAAGAAGAAGAAGAAGAAGAAGACGAAGAAGAAGAAGAAGAAGAAGAAGAAGAAGAAGAAGAAGAAGAAGAAGAAGAAGAAGAAGAAGAAGAAGAAGAAGAAGAAGAAGAAGAAGAAGAAGAAGAAGAAGAAGAAGAAGAAGAAGAAGAAGAAGAAGAAGAAGAAGACGAAGAAGAAGAAGAAGAAGAAGAAGAAGAAGAAGAAGAAGAAGAAGAAGAAGAAGAAGAAGAAGAAGAAGAAGAAGAAGAAGAAGAAGAAGAAGAAGAAGAAGAAGAAGAAGAAGAAGAAGAAGAAGAAGAAGACGAAGAAGAAGAAGAAGAAGAAGAAGAAGAAGAAGAAGAAGAAGAAGAAGAAGAAAGAAGAAGAAGAAGAAGAAGAAGAAGAAGAAGAAGAAGAAGAAGAAGAAGAAGAAGCTGAAGAAGAAGAAGAAGAAGAAGAAGAAGAAGAAGAAGAAGAAGAAGAAGAAGAAGAAGAAGAAGTAAAAGAAGAAGAAGAAGAAGAAGAAGAAGAAGAAGAAGAAGAAGAAGAAGAAGAAGAAGAAGAAGAAGAAGAAGAAGAAGAAGAAGAAGAAGAAGAAGAAGAACTACAGAACTACAGAACACCGACTAGCAAAGACTTTACAGTCCACTCAAGGCTAGTCTGTTTAGTATTTTTGTTTATTTAATTTGTTGGATGTGTCTACAGTTATTAAAAAAACCTGTTATGTATTTTTGAAATAAGCATATTATTTTACCTATTTCTATGTAACATATGAGTCTGCTCACTTAGAGCAGATCTGCTTCTAAGCAACAAACATCATAGTATGTTAAGTATTTTTGTTTATTTATTGTGTTGTGATCGATTTGATCACCGTCTTAGAACAGATATGTTCTATGCGGTGAACATCAAAAATATTTACTACAGTTATTCAGTGTGATCGATTAGATCACCGTATTAGAACAGATATGTTCTATGCGGAAAACATCAAAGCCATCAACTACAGCCATTCAGTGTGATCGAATAGATCACAGTCTTAGAACAGATATGTTCTATGCGATAAACATCAAAGCCACTTACTACAGTTATTGATTACAATTATTTGTAACAGATGTTCTATGCGGTAAACATCAAAGCTATTTATTACAGGTTAAGTGCGATCGATGATATCACTATCCTAGAACGGATACTTTGCAAGCCATGAACATCAAAGCTAATACAAGCCGTAATTCTTTTTACGCTGTACTTATAACATTTTCTAAATTATTTCAATTTTTTTAGTTTGATTTTACCATATTCAGGATACTACAGATTCTTGTGTTTGAATAAATTAAAATCGAGTTGAATTGACGTTCACAGACCAATATCCTTAAAGTGTTTATCTAACTTTTTCTTGAATGAATCGATGTTAGCGCTGTTCACTATTTCATAAGAAAGACTATTCCACTTCTCGATTACATCGTAAGTGAAGAAATTCTTTGCTATATTTGTTTGAAATCGTTTATGACAGAGTTTATGCCCATTACTTCGTGTTACATCATTAAAATTATATCTGAAGAATTGCCTGTAATCGATATTGTCAAATTTATTTAGTATTTTGAAAACTTCTATTAATTTTCCTCTCAATCTTCTTGTCTCTAAAGAATGGATATCTAATTCACGTAGTCGTTGTTCGTATGATTTACCTCTCAATTCAGGGATTAATTTAGTTGCCCTTCTTTGAATTCTTTCAATTTTTTCTATGTCTTTTTTGAGGTATGGACTCCAAAACTGAACTGCGTATTCCAGATGAGGTCTAACTAATGTTTTATAGAGTGGAAGTATTATATTTTTAGATTTATATTCGAAGTTTCTGGCAATAAATCCTAGAGCTTTATTTGCTTTTTTTAACAGCTTCAGCACATTGTTTCGCAAACTTTAAATCCTTATTAATTAATACTCCTAGATCCTTTTCCTCACTGACAACTTTGATAATTGTGTCATCTATTTTGTAATCATATTCATTGTTCCTACTCCCAAAATGTATAACTTTACATTTATCGGTATTAAATTTCATTTGCCATGTTTTTGACCAATTTACAATCTTGTTTAAGTCGCTTTGGAGTAATTGATGATCTTTCTCACATATTATGCGATTTCCAAGTTTCGTATCATCCGCAAATTTCGAAATATTGCCTAAAATATTGTCATCTATGTCATTTACATATATAATGAACAGTATTGGACCCAGGACAGATCCTTGGGGTACACCACTAGTAACATTCGTCCAATCTGAGCATTCACCATTGATAACGACTCGTTGTTGTCGATCCGAAAGCCAATTTTTAATCCAATTTAAAAGTCTTCCTCGAATACCATGAGCTCTAAGCTTTTCCAATAATCTTTGATGAGGGACGGTATCAAATGCCTTTTGAAAGTCTAAGTAAATGACATTGAAGGATTTATAATTATCTACTATGTTAATAACCACATTAAAAAATTCTAGCAAATTTGTTAAGCATGATCTATTTCTCCTAAAACCGTGTTGGGTATTCTTGAGCAATCCATGATCTTCAAGATGTGCAACTAACCTATTAGTTAGTATTGCTTCAAAAATTTTACCAACTATAGAAGTCAAGCTAATTGGTCTGTAGTTATTCGGAACCTTACGATCTCCTTTTTTGAAAATGGGAGTTATATTAGCAATTTTGAAATCATGAGGAACTATTCCTTCCTTTAAAGACTTATTGAAAAGCATTGTCAAAGGTTTCACTAATATGTCTTTCAAATTTTTGAGATGCATTGGATAGTATCCATCTGGTCCAGGTGATTTATTTATTAATAGTTTATCAATCTGGAAAGCAACTTCCTCTTCTAGAATTTCAAATGTATCTAAAATGTTGTCTGCATAAAAATCCCTTATGTCTTCCATGCTAGGCAGGCTATCTAGATTCTCTTTCGTAAAAACTGTCGAGAAAAAATTATTTAAAATGTTTGCCATATCAGCACTGTTTGATTTTAAATTACCATTAATGTCCAGTAAAGGTCCAATTGATTCCTTAATGGAACTTTTGTTATTAACATATTTGTAAAACTTTTTAGGATTAATTTTACATTCCCGAGCAATATTAATTTCATAGTTTCGTTTATAATATCTAATTAATCGTTTGCAGCTTCGCCGACAAGCTATGTAACTATTATTATTTTCCACTGAAGGAGACGACTTCCATAGTTTATATAAGAAGAAGAAGAAGAAGAAGAAGAAGAAGAAGAAGAAGAAGAAGAAGAAGAAGAAGAAGAAGAAGAAGAAGAAGAAGAAGAAGAAGAAGAAGAAGAAGAAGAAGAAGAAGAAGAAGAAGAAGAAGAAGAAGAAGAAGAAGAAGAAGAAGAAGAAGAAG
>JABUQX010135212.1:0-2500 GCA_015478945.1 Trachelipus rathkii | reverse complement strand
ATAAGGGTAAGGGGGATAAAGGTAACAGTAGGAATTATAGGGGAATTAGTTTGTTGAGTGTTATAGGGAAGATATATGCTGGTATTTTGGTCGAAAGAATGAGTCGAGTGGCTGAAGGACTGATCAGTGAAGAACAAGGTGCATTTAGGAGTGGTAGAAGATGTATGGATCAAATCTTTACATTGAAACAAATGATTGAGAAAATGAGGGAGAAGAAGAATAAATTGTATTTAGGTTTTATGGATTTGCAACAGGCGTATGATAAGATTAATATAGAAGCTCTATTTCAGGTGTTAGTGATAGACAGTGTTGGTGGTAAGCTTCTGAATGGAATCATAAGTATGTATGACGATAGTGAAGCGTGCGTTAAAATAAATAGTCTATAAAGTGATTGGTTTAATATTAATAGTGGAGTGAGGCAATGATGTGCTCTGTCTCCTTGGTTATTCAATTTGTATATGGATAAAATGAGGGAGAAGAAGAATAAATTAAATTTAGGTTTTATGGATTTGCAACAGGCGTATGATAGGAATCATACTATAAGCTCTATGGTAGGTGTTAGTGATATATGGTGTTGGTGGTAGGCTTCTGAATGGAATCAAAAGTATTTATGACGATAGTGAAGCGTGCATAGGAATAAATAGAGTAGAAAGTGATTGGTTTAATATTGATAGCGGAGAGAGGCATTGATGTGTTATGTCTCCTTGGTTATTCAATTTGTATATGGATGGGGTTATGAAAGAATTAAAGGTGGGGATGGCAGAGGATGGTGTTAGAATGAGGGAGAATGGAAGAGAGTAGAGGGTGCCCTACCTATTATATGCGGATGATTTGGTTTTGTGTGGCGAATCTGAAGAGAGTTTGAGAGGATTGGTAGAGGGATTTGGCAGGGTGTGTAAAAGGAGGGGTTTGAAAGTAAACGTAGATAAGAGTAAGGTTATGGTTGTGAGTGATGATAGTCCTCGGTGTGAAGTTATGTTAGTTGTTGAGCAGCTGGAACAAGTGTCTGAGTTTAAACATTTAGGATATATATTGGATGAAAAGGGAAAGGATGATGCAGAGTGTAGTAGTTAAGATGTGAATGGCAGGAAGGTGGCAGGTGCAATTAAATCGTTGGTGGATGTAAAGGGACTAAATCTTGAGTGCGCTACGGTTTTATATGAAGATATATTATTTCCTGTGTTAATGCATAGTAGTGAGACTGTGGTCTGGAATAATAGGTATAGATCTAAAGTACAATGTGTTCAGATGGACAATCTTAGGGGCGCGTTAGGTGTGAGAAGAATTGATAAAATGAGAAACGAACGTATTATAGAGTTGTGTGGTGTGAAGAAAGGGGTAAATGAGAGAATAAATGAAAGTACGTTGAGATGGTTTGGTCATGTGGAAAAGATGGATGATAGTCGGTTGGTTAAACGGATATATAGTGGTGAAAGAGCTGGGAATCGATCGGCTGGGAGACCGAAGAAAAAGTGGATTGAGTCAGTAAAGGAATGCCTGAAGGAGAGAAATGCGAGTTTGGTAGAGGCAAGAAGAAAGGTGCATAATAGGAGTGAATGACGGGGTTTTGTGATTGGGTATGGTTGTAGCCCACCTGGGCCAAGGAATGAACCCTACATTGACGAAATGCCATAGTGAGGGTTCGCTGCTGTCCCGTGAAGCTCTAGGGTGGATTTTCTGATTGCGACGAGTTCTTCACTAAAAAAGGTATAAAGGTAGCGGTAAGGCTGCTTTCTTTTCGACTTGCTTCATATTCTTCTGCTACTTTTGTTTTCGGCGCATGTTGCGCACCTTACCCCCAGTCTTAGTGGGAGAAGGTGGGTGATGAGGATGATATATATATATATATATATATATATATATATATATATATATATATATATATATATATATATATATATATATATATATATATATATAGGTATATATAGATATATATATATATATAAAAAAATTATATATATATATATATATATATATATATATATATATATATATATATATATATATATATATATATATATATATATTATTATTATTACATATATATGTATATATATATATATATACATATATATATATATATATATATATATATAGAGATATAATATATATATATATATATATATATAATATTATATATATATATTATTATATATATTATTATGTTATATATATATATATATATATATATATATATATATATATATATATATATATATATATATATATTTTAATATTTATATATATATATATATATATATATATATATATATATATATATATACAGTATATATATATATATATATATATATATATATATATATATATATATATATATATATATATATATATATATATATATATTATATTAATATATATATATATATATATATATATATATTGAAGTATTTAATGAAAACGCGCAAACAGAAAGGTTTCAATGATAAACGCGAAAACGCTAAACAATCTAAATTCTGAACCGAACGTAAAGACACTG
>JABUQX010135211.1:40000-62770 GCA_015478945.1 Trachelipus rathkii | reverse complement strand
TAATTAATAATAATAAACAATACCTGCAATCTTCCATCCAAGCTTCTTGGTATAGTAACACATTTTGAAGGTTGACCTGTACATGATAAGGCTTTTTCTAATTCTACTGCACCTTGGATAACGATTGTTGAACTAATTAATAATGATAAAATACATATAATAAAATAATGAGCATGAAAATAACTAATAACCGTCCACATAATAATCAACTAATAAAAAAAAAAAAAACCAGTTAGCAAGTAACCAATAGCCACCTGAGTATCTTCTCTCTTCCACAATACACGTAAAAACATAACAAACGCTCCGATAAAAATTGAAATTTACTAAAAACAAAATTCTAACAAGTACTGAATGCGTAAACACCTCACCTGAACAAAATTCTTCCAAAAAATACCTAATAAGTTGTTAAAATAGAGACAGAACCGATAAAAAAAAAGAACCACGAAACACAAAACGAAACCACCTAGAGCACGTTAATACGAAAGAATTTTAAACAGGAAGTACACGAAAGAAATTGAAAGGTACTAATAAAAATAATTAGAGACGCGCCATTAAAAAAACTGAACTTACAGTTTTACATAAAGTGCTAAAACATACTACAGGAGCTCAAATACTTTTGATGATTCCCAAACGGAATGAAAAATATAATGTTTGATAATAATATTCCTTTAAAAGATTTCATTATAACCTCGATGTTTATTTATGTTCTTACCGTATAGCAAACTCATTTTCGCAACTTCTAGTGATGACATTAGCAAAAAAAAAAACTCTTTCAAAACGATACCAAAACCTTAACCCACAAAGAAGTTAAGGAATTTATATAGTCCGCGTTTTTCTACAATCTATTCTTTTCTCCAAATACTTGTTTTATTTTTTTTATCGTAGAATATCTAGGTATGCTAACTTTTTAATTTAAAAGAGGGTAAATAACCCTTCTCTGAAATTCAGGCGCAGATAGCACACTTTCGATAGGTTGAGCGAACGAATTGAGGAGAGAGAGAGAGAGAAGAGAGAGAGGGAGAGAGAGAGAGAGAGAGAGAGAGAGAAGAGAGAGAGAGAGAGAGAGAGAGAGAGAGAGAGAGAGAGACGAGAGAGAGAGAGAGAGATAGAGATAGAGATAGAGATAGAGATAAATAGATAGGAGAGGAGACGAGAGGAGAGAGAGAGAGACAGAGAGAGAGAAAAGAGAGAGAGAGAGAGAATGACAAAGAGAGGATTTTTTAATTTTTTATTTAATTTTTCAGTTTTTCTTTGTTCTAGAAATCGAAAACAAAAGTAGAAATTCTTTTACCAATGAGGACATTTTTTTTTAAACTACAAAAAAATGTAAAAAATTCTTACAAATTTAATGATTGTAATTTTTGCATTCTTGTTGCTTTGTTTGTATATAATGAAAACCAATTGAAATATGAAATATTGTATAATAATATATACGAATAAGGAAAGGTGAGTAAGGAAGATTGGGAAATATAGGGCCAGTAGCTTAAATCTCTGGTTGGTAAAGTCGGGAAAGTACTGAAAGGTCATATAGAGAAATATTTAGAAGATAACAGGTATTGTATGACTCCAGCATGGTTTTACAAAGGGTAGGTCAGATCAGACAAACCTTTTAGAATTCTCATGGAATACATTACTGACTGGATTGCCGAGGAGATCAGTTGATATTGTATATTTAGACTTTAGTAAAGCTTTTGAATAGGTTCCCCACATAAGGCTGATGAAAAAGTTATTGCAATGTGGTATAGGGAGTGGTACATGGTTGGATTAAAGAGTGGTTGCGAAATAGAAAACAGTGTGTACAATTAAATGGGAATAAATCATCATGGGAAATATAGGAAGAGTGATTATGTTACCCTAACAAGGGTTCATTTCATGGAGGACAACTATTGTTTCCTTTTATATTATTATTAAATGATTTATAGCCAGGGACCTTAAATGAAGGAGTTTTAAGTTGAAGATGAGTACACAGGGTCCACCTGATCAGTAATGGAGATATGATAGAGATGCATTAAAGATTCAAAAATGAATCTTGAAGTAACGTCTTGGGCGGGCAGATTTAAATGGCAAATTTGAAATATTAATTAAAAAAAGAGTGATAAGTTATCTTCACCTAGGTATACTCAAAGTTAAAAAGTTTAACTAAACGATATGAATGGATTGGGCTTGAGTCTGTGGACCAAGAAAAAGATTTAGGTGTGAAATTGATAAGATAGAGTAATTTGATAGAGTAATGATCTAAATCAGTGTTAGGATAAGCTAGAAATAAAGCTAATATAAGAATGCTGGGACTAAAATTAAAAAATCAGCATAATGCTTTGATTTTACAAAGAGATAGTCAAGATAGTGTATAAATGATAAATATCATGAAAAATAACGAGTAATAGTGACAGTATAGATAGTAATAGTTAAGTGCACAAGTTTGGGACCCCTTATTTAAAGGAAAGACATATATATGCTAGAATACTACACATCTGTATAGAGTAAGCAACAAGGATGATTCTGGGTGTGAGAGGTATAAGAGACTATAAGGAGATGGAATACTGAATGAAGGATGTTTTATCTGTATAGAAAGCCCGATTCTCAGAGGGATAAACATGATAAGTCTAATAAAAATATTTTACATATCTATAAATATTAATACTTAGATCAATAAATTTTTCATACGTATAGAACTATGACAAGTGATGATCCAAGGAGTCGATGAATCAAGAGAAAATCTAAGCGACAGCGCCGATCTAGCACGATACTAGACTCTAAAACAGCATCGTCAAAACCACCTAAATATGCGGCGTTGCTAAATTGACATAGTTGCCAGAGCTCCGTTCGAGTGATCCCTCGATATGCCAACATTAAGAATATTGAGTCTGAGGAATCCGATTTTCACTGGCATGGGATTCCGAGCATCCGCATCTCTACTTTCTGAAATAATATTTTGAGTCCTAAGATAAATTTTCATTTCATACATATGTCGTGATATTAAGTATTGTTACATATATAAAAGTTATATAGTATTAGAAATGGCATGCATTCGACCATAACTTATGATTATAAAAACTGGTAATGGACATTTCAGTAACAGTAATTTTTAAATATTATCGATATGTCTCTTACGTACCTTAAGCCACAACTTTTAGGTGGATTATTGCTTTAAGTATACAACGAGAGATCTGGACATAGCCATATAGATAATGTGAGCTTGTGGATTCTATGCGATCTAAGCATGGTTATTGTTATGATAATTGGATTGATCTGGACCAGTCTCATAGCCCTGTCTGTTCCTTTACATGTCTTATAATGCTTTATGTCTTTATACAATACCTAATTTATTATAAGATATAATAATTAATTATATATTAATATATATATATATATTAATATATAATATATTATATATATATATATATATATAAGATAATATTATATATATATATATATATATATAATATTATATATATATATAATATAATTAATAATATATATATATATATATATATATAGTTATATATATATAATATATCATATAATATATACTAATAGCCGGACTGAGGGATAAGCAATGAAAAAATCGAAGATGAGATTAGAAGAGAGGGAGCAAAGGAGAGTGGCTTATAGAAGCATAGCAATAACTGAGTGGAATATGTAATGTAAAAAGCAACAAAATTTTGTATAACTTTGAGTCCAAAGATACGTATCAAGGATGCTCGAGATAGAGCAGTTAATATCATAAGACAATAATAGAATGTTGTATATGTTAAGAAAAAAATAACGCGTCTCTTGATCGTGGATAATATGTAAATCATAAACAACACGTTTTTATATTTTAACTGTTTCATTATTTGTTTCTTTATTAAACATTTATCGCAAGCTTGCAGTTTAGTGTAAATGAGTAGAAGATGTATGTATATTTAGAAGAGGATGAAATTGTACAAAGCTTGGAGGAAAGAGGAATACCAAATATCTTTGCACTGAACACTAAGAATAAGTGAAATCTATTAGTAAGTACGGACTAAGGGTAAAATTATAGTACCAGAGAAACGACTATCTGGTGTATAAGGAGTACCGTAATAATGAGCTGCTGAGTAGGAGGTGAGGGAAGGGGCTGAAGCTCTTATGCTGATAATTTCTAACAGGGTATGGTAGGAGTATATATAAGAGTAGATATCCGGAAAGGTATTAGGGACTAAAGGTCAATAATATATCCCATTATAAAACTAGTTATATATAGACTGACAGAAATTGATATAAAAAATTATATAGAGGAATCTCACTAATTAGAATAACATATGCAATGATATGGAATACAATTATAGAAAGACTAGAAAATTATCAAATAAATTAGTGAACCAAAATTGGGTGTAAGATTCAGTAGTAGTAGTACAGATAGTGGTAGAAGTATCAACAGATTAAATATTTGCATTTATAAAATGAACTAAGAAAAGACATGGGAATATACTAAATATAGATGATCTACAAATGGAATTATGCGAGCGCGTCTAATAAGAACAGGTTTTTGGAATTAAGAGTGCTAAGGTAGGGAAATATTGGAAGACCGAGTGAGAGCACAGGTGGTGATCTCGGGAAGATTTCAGTGAGATAGAAGAGTATGAGGGTCAGAAGCTAATTACTATAGGCCACAAAGTATAAGGTTAAAAACCAAATAACGTGGACACTAGAGTGAGCTAGTACATTTAGCGCCATTCAGTAACCGGGTGAAATGAAGAATAAAGAGTGTATGATTTATGTGTATAGATAAGTGAGAGTATATGGCTATGGAGAGATAGTTTTGTCGGCAGTCTCAGAAGAACATGCAGTGAGGAATTAGTAGGGATAGGATGTATTGGGACTACATTCAATAGATGTCTGCATAGATAAAGTGTAAGAGTTAGAAGTAAGGTGGAGACGTAAGGACATCAGTGAGAGAGAGTGGCACGATGAAGTGAAGAGCGGTTTATATGGAGATGGGATGAAAGTTTGACGTGACAAGAGTGTATTTAGAATACAGATAGTATAGAAGACCGCGTATCTGCCAAGTCTCGATGATATAGATATTAGGTATCTGAAGATCATAATGTATGGGAGAAAACTGACAGAATATGAGAAAGCATAGAGAAAGAGATACAAGTATGGATGAGAGCAAAGGAGCAGAGAGAAAAGGTGCATGGTGTGGGACGAAGATGAAGAGTAGCCTAACAGGAGTGATGGAGGAAGGAGTGATTGCAGAGTGCGATTAAAAGAGTAAAGAAGAAAGCGGTGCGTGAAATGTCTAAAAGCAATGATGAAGTTCAAGAAAGATGCTTCGCGAACTATATGAAGGAATAAAAGAAATAGCTAAAAGAGTGCATACGAGAGAAAAAGAATAATAAATGAACAGTTGGAAGGAGGATGAATGGGAACATACAAGGAAATAGGAAGCTCTTCTGGGAGAAGCGCGAAAGGTTGAGAATTAGAATAAGGGTAAACCTGCTCTTATAGATGAATAGTAATTGAGTGTTTCTGTTAATGATGAAGAAGATGGAAATAAAAGAAGTAGTAGTGGAAATAACGACTCAGATTAAAATCAGATTATCTTAGAAAAATAGCGCCAGTAATAGAGAGAGGAAGGAGTTAGGACTCGATGTGGTTATAGATATTTTAGCCTAAAGAAGAAATTAGGAAGTATCTATTGCGAGAGTAGCTGTATATATAGAGCGAAGAGAGGAGGTATAGGCGAGCATAGTATGATAGAAAGTTGTAAGAAATGTAAATTGATAGCATAAGAAGAGTATGAGTGAAGAAAGTGCAACCAAACAGCGAGTAGTCAGAGATCATGGAGATCTTGAAGGTAGTAATAAATGCGGTTTATATATGAAGCAACAGGGAGAAAATGAGGAGAGTAGTATTCAGAGGACGAAATGATGAGCACTAGGTGATAAATATGAGGACTAGATGGAAAAACTAAGAACACACAGCATGTATAAGTAATACTGATTGTACTGTTGATTAGGACGTGAGAGAGAAGATGTGAAAACCCAAGTGTTAAAGAGGATTAAAGTGACGCAGCCAGACTGAGATGGATGGTAGTGCTCAAGACAATGCAGGGAAAGAGAGATGTCCAGACAGGAGTGGAGTGCGGAGACGGAGGGAGTGCAGGACCAGATGGGGAAGAACCGCAGAAGAGTAGAGGACACGAGAGGATACTGAAAGAAAAGACACCAAGAAGCCGCAATGGATTGAGCTGATGGCGATGGATCAGATAGATAGAACAAGATGGAAGCGCAAGTTACCACAAATGACGGCTCTACGTAAGCCTGACGAGGAGATGATAAAACTACATTATATAAAGAATATAAATATATAATATATAAAATAACTTATAATAAAAGTAGAACTGTAGAAAAATATAGGTGAGAATAAAGTTTATATTGAGTGGTTGTAAAGAGTGAGCGAAGATATATGCTGGTATTTTAGGCGAAAGAGTGCGTCGAGTGATGCCTGAAGTAACTGATGGTGAGAACAAGGTGCCTTTAGTAGTGAGTAGAGGATCGTATTATCAATAATTTAACATTAAAGCAAAAATGGATTAGATTCAGAAGAATATGAAGGGAGAAGAAGAATATAATTGTATATTAGTTTATATGAGAAGCTATTTAGCCAATATCATATGTACCGATTACGGAGTTACTAAGGAAAGCCTATGGCCAGGTGTAGGATGATATGTAGTGTTCGTGGAGTAGGCTTTCATGGAAAATGAATCAAAAGAAATGTATGACGATAGTGAAGGCGTGCGTAAAGAATAAATTGTGTCAAAATGATAGATTAATGGTTTAGCTATTAATAGCCGCAGATGATGGGGCAGGTGTAGTTATGTACTCTAATGTTTATTCTAAATTTATGTATATGGATGGGGTTATGAAGAAATGTTAAAAGTAGTAGCGTGAGAGTAAATATGTGTTAGAATGAATTTAGAGAGAATGGAGATGAGTGAGGGTGCCCTACCTTAGTATATGCCGGATGATTTGGTTTTTGTGGCGAATCTGAAGAGTTTGAAAGGAATGGTGACAGTAGATTCATCAGCGTTCAGAGGTAGGTGTAAAAGGGAGTGTACTTGGAACTATCTATCGGTAAATATATACTATATATATATATAATATTATAATATAATATATAAATATATAACATATAATAATATATATAATATATATATTGTATAATTTTTAATGTCAAACTTCAAGATTACCATCTAGAGCCATTGAATAAAATTCAATTCTGCTATCCTCATCTACTTTTAAGACTCCGCATCCGCATCCTCATCATCTTAAGATCGCATCCGCATCCGCAAACAGTTAAATTTTGAAAAACTTCACAAATTATATATTATTGTATAATATATATATATATATATATATATATATAAGATAATAATATATAATATATATATATATATATATATATATTATATAATATACTACTATATTACTATATGAAATGTAAACGGTGATAAGAAGTAAGGATTCTTTGGTTGTGAGTAGAGGATACAGATCCTCTAAGTTGATGTAGAAGGTATAGATGTAGTAATCTTAGAGTAGCTGTAAACTAATAGATTATCTATGATTAGTCATCTTTATAAAATTTTAGGTATATATATGGAATCGCCAGAAGGTGGTATGCTGCATAAAAAACGTAGTGAATGTATGAGGATACATTAAGGTCATTAGAGTAGCTAAGAGGTCTTACAATGATCGGTATTGATTTTACCTGTGTTGTTGTATAATATAGTGAGACTGGATTCTAGAATTATAGAATATAAGATGTGATTCTATCATAGTTCTATGTGGTTTCAAGCAAATTGGAACTAAAAATCTTAGGGCATGTCTACGTTATGTGCTGTTGAAGAAGCAATTTATTAAATTGTTTGACTAGTTAATGAGATCCTTGATAGAGCATTGGTGCTTAATCTGGAGGTGGATAGAATAGAGACCGAGTTTAACAACCACACATATAATTGTAACCCATCGCACTACTCCGCTTGAGATGGTTGACATCACCTCTTCGAAAGATGTGTATTTGAATGAGAGAGTTCGGTGTGTATAAGCGGATGTGACTATATATGGCAAGATTGTTGTATAGTGTAAATATGCGCGCCCCAGTGAGAGATACTAAAGAAAGAATAAAATTAGTAAGATTAGTACTATCTATATCATAACCAAAAATCATATCATAAGCATTAATATATTCCGACAAGATCCAAATAGACCATACAATTGTAATCCAAATCCATAAATTTCTATTGACTTAAAGACTTCGTGCTTTCTTCTTTTTTGTTTTTTATTCCTTTTCTTATTACAACTCCTATCACTATTTATCATCAAGTCTAACACCACCCGCGTCTACGACCTCCTACATCTATGAGAGTCAGGATTCTTCTCTCTCTACACCTAGAGATAGTTTCCATGCCCCTAGGCCTTCTAAGACATTTAGTCCAATCGAAACCTGCGACCATATCACTTACGATCCTGACACGTCATCCTGATCACTCTTATTCCAGACCATTATGATTTACGTGCTTAAACCATATGCTTATCTATACGAAAATCTCATCAAAACATAGCTCTTACTATGAAGAATTATTTCACTTTTATTAGTATATCATATGCATTACCATACTTCAAAGACGCCCCCCTCAAGTACCCCCATGAGATAGACCCTACCTTATATTCTAGCCCCCAGTGCCCCCAGAGCTGACTGCCACTCTTAATCTTGTTCCCAAGCTAAACCAGGAGAGCGCAGACTCTTCAGGATCTCAATATGTGCCACGGTTCTTATAACACGCACCAAGACTCTTACCGATGAAAACTCCTATCTCTATGGCATTCCCTAACATATTATCCGCTAGAGTCATTTCTAATACTCTAATAATACCTTCGAGCTATCAAGAATTTCAATAAACTACATCTTTCTATCAAGCTTAGACGTAATGAATCTAGCCTTTCCAACTCTAGATCCCAGTACATATATATTTTAGATCTACGTTTTTACTATATCAAAACCACTCTCTCTGACGACACAACTCTCGCGCGAAGAACTCATACACCATCATTACCCACTGCCTGACTCGAAACTCTTTCAAGGATTCGCCACACATTCATATTAAGACAATCTGACCATCTCCTATCCTGACATACTCAAGATGAAGATATAGGACACTGTCCAACGTCCATCTACCTCTCTCCTACTCTACTTCCAACTCACATTTTAACTACTATCTCACGACCGTCCTACTCTATCCTAAATGTCCTATACGATAAACACCCATCACGACATAGCGACGACACATATTTGCCTTATATCCATATACTTGGCAGGACATTTAACCACCAGACCTCGTTGCACGCAAGCCTTATGGGATCACTGGTGAATCATTCCATCACATTCTAGACTACCAATTATCCTACAACTGCACCATCCTGCCTCGTCGCACATACGATCTACTACCCTATCCCTTTCTTGATTTTCCATTCAGAAGCCTACACAACACTACATATCACTAACACCTGCCATAGAGGCTGTCCTTATGGAACCCTATCAGACCCCTGCCTTTATAGCTTCCTTATATTCATCTAATCTTTTCTTTCTCTCCTCATTTCTTCATCATTTGGCTTAATGGAAATATTTGATAAACAGATCCTTTACCACTCCTAAACGCACCTGTTCTTCACCAATCACCTCCCTCTATGAGGCACTACGCGAATCTCTTTCTTCTACACAAAAAACACAGCAATACTTATTCTTCTCCCTACACACAACTGCAATAACTCTTTATTCCCCTATATCTTTCTACAGTTTCCTTGGTTCTTTCCCCTTCACCTTAATTACTTATAGGGACTATTAACTCTCCCGAACATATCGCCTCGACACATTATTCTACCTATAATTTCTACGCTCTATTATTCTATCTACTAACTTCAAATCTCTAATCAATTCGCCATCTAGCATCCACACGTCTGTGTCTACTATCATTCAACTGATCTTATACCAGCTCAATTTTCATCTATTAATTATGTTAATACCTGCACGATATTCTTACCACTTTCTTGTCTATCCTTATTTTCCTACACGTTACTACCTTTCATACCGTACTTCCTTTTTGCTTTAATTAAATTCTACGCCCAAAGGGTACCAAATTATTTCAATTCTTTGCACATCAAATCACCACTATCACTAATCTTACATAATCATATCAATCTAGCTGCGCTACTTATAAAAGATATTCGTATGTGTTCATTTCATCAACGTTATCGCGTGGCGATATTTTTTCATCTTGAGGAGTAGCAAAATGAGACCCCTCTTCCAGGATTCACCCATGCGCAGCACTCCTTTTATTCCTCCTTCTATGTATTCCTAAAAATTCCTTCCAGGCATCGCTGTCTTCACTTGTATCCTATTTGGTAGAGGTTACACAGCATTCTGCCTCATACACAAAAACTGAAAATTTCATTATTCAGGTTCTTTTGCGGGTACGTAGTGCCGCGTTTTATTGGCTTCTACTTTTCTATTTCCCTAATTATGTAACAAGAGTGCAACATTCTATTGTCTTGTAATAACTATCTAATCATAAGTTGCTATTAGAAAGAAATACACATTCACCTAGCAGCCTAACTTATATTTTACTATCCATCAGTCCACCTTGCTCTCTACTCTCCTTATACGTCCCATCACCTTCCCCTCGTTCTTCATCATTCTCTCTTACGCCTCCATCTCTTTAGCACCACCCACTTAACTTCTTTCTGCACTGCCCTGAACCACTGCCTCCTCAGAATTGCTTCTCTCCATACTTTTATTCACGGTCTTCATTCACTCGTGCTCACATTTGGCAACTTTGACTCTTACTTGCGAGCGTTCTTACTTAATACTTATCTTCATTACCTTGTTCACTTAAACTTACTCACTCTTAATTTTACCCTCTTCCTCTCCGTATCACTTCCTCTCCTCCCTCAGTCCCCCCAACTTACTTTATCACTCGTACATCAACTTACTACTTCGCTACTACTCACATTCCCATTCCAAATCTCTTCCCTCTTTTGTATTCTACTAATTTCTTCATCTTCCTCCTTCATCATCTCAACACAGCATTAACTCCAATCATACTTTTCACTTCCGATACCATCTCCTAATTTACACCAACTCTACGACAACTCTAGTAAACTCTTGTGTTTAAAGAAAGTATTACTTACACACATATCTTCTCTCCTCACAGAATCAATTCACCTTCCTACCATCTCATTTTCTCACACAGCCTCATGGTCATCTGTCCATTTTTTGACTCTCTACTATCTATCTCTATATACTATATATATATACTATATATTACTCTCTCCCTCTCTTCTCTCCTCATACTCTCTCTCTACTCGCTCTGATATCGTATTACTCTTACTACATACTCTCTTTACTTCTCTATATATCTATATATCATATTTAATTTCAACTATATACTTATTATATTATAACATTATATACCTAGACCTACTGTACATATCATACGCCTCATTGCTATATATAAAATTCCTTCGCTATTGATTTAGTCAATATTTTAGGCCGTAGAAACGCATATGTACCGCATAATTTAAAACATCTTTATCCTATACATAAAAGAGCCGCGTAATTTATACAAATAAGAAACAAAAAAAACGAGTTAAAAAAAAAAACTGTTTTTTTTTAAAAAAACAAAAAATAACAACGTTTTTTCACAACCCTATACTATCTGATATATATATCATCTATACTATATATACTATTATATCATATGTATACTATACTTGACGATCACCTATTACAGAGGTTTAATTCAATATCACTAGATAAAAGTAAAATAAACAACCACAGGACAAGTAGCTTAAACATGAGTTACGGATACATACAGTATTTAAGTATTCCAGTATAATATATCCACAGCCACAACATTTACAGAGGTGAATAAGAAATACTATAAATATGATCTTATAGAAGTCACTAGAAAAATACAAGCAAAATGTGCCTTTAAACAAGTTAATATAAATATTTAAAGATAATATATAAACATTCTCGATAACATAAATATATATCTCATATATATAATATATATTATATATATATAGAATTAATATAATTACAATATATATAAATACATAAAGATAATATAAGAGTAACAGTAAATAAAAAGCCAACATTAGACTCTAATCGAGAACTATGTCCCCTAAGTTACATATATATATATAACCTAAATACTATAATACTTAAATATATATATATATATATAAGATGAATACTGTGAAATGTCAAGAACGAGGCGAGATAAGAATGGATTGGAATTGTGTACAAAACGTTTAGAAGGTTAGGTCCGAGGGTGGAGGGAGCAGCAATATTATCTTGTATATAAGGTAAGGGAATAAGTAACTGTAGCGAATTATAGGGGAGTTAGTTTATGAGTGTTTAAGGGAAGATACAGCTGGTATTTTGTCGAAAGTACGCGAGCTGACTGAAGGACGATTGGTGAAGAACAAGGTGCTTTTAAATGTGGTAGAGGATGTGTGGATCAAATCTTTACATTAAACAAATGATTGAAAAACTGATGGAGAAGAATAAATTGTATTATGTTTTTGATTGAAATAGAAAAAAAATGTAGACAAAAATAATTAAGTAATAGGAAGCCCTATGCAAGTTTAGTGATATATGGGTTGGTGCGTAGGCTCTGAAATAATCAAAATATTTATTGACGAAAGTGAAGCGGGATGTAGAATTAACGGAGCGAAATGATGGTGAATATAATAGCGCGAGTGAGCAAGAGGTAAATCGCTACACCTCCAATATCAAATGTGCCACATTATTGCTATATTCAAGCTGCAAAGACCGTGAGTGAAAGAATAGAGGGTGTGTCAAATTTGTGCAGGCAATGGGATGGTAAACTACAAATCCTGATCCGAAGATGTAAGTGAACTAGTCAAAACTAAATAGATGGATATTGATCCTATACTAATAATTTTAATACCCTAAACTAGGTCGCAACTATACTTATTATATATATAGCTGTAATTGTGAGGATCCACATGCAAGAGAGTTTCGAAGTGAGCAATCCGTAAGCCGTAATTACTTATTCACAACAACTTAAGAAAAGTGGGTTCTCCGCAATGTAGGACGCGTGTAGTCAAAGAGTAAAGTATATTGGTTGAGTGGTATAGTCCCAAGCCCATCTAACGATATCTAATCCTAATTTCTATAGTAAGATATGTTGCGAATACGAAGGTCAACACATCAACAGATGACTTTGCGATGTCTGTCAAGAGATCTTATATTCTCAGATAATTAACACCGCTGAACGATGATGCAGTAAGCTTAATGAGTCGGAGCTGTGAATAATAGATGCAAGAGATGCATGCTTATCTGTGTTATTATTATAACTCGATGTATGCCGTGCGCGAGGTAGATGGTACATCAACTCTGTGAGGTCCGACTGCTATTCTACGTATGATGGGGGCAGAAATTGATTACCTAGTAGTTAAAAATTAGTAAAATAGTAGTTTTTCTATTGGTCGAAAATCTTACAAGATGTATTATCAAGGTCATATGTAATATCTAATATTTATCGACGATGATCATGTCTCTCCTATCTGGAGAACCAACTATTTCTATCAGAGAGAGAGCTGTTACTATAAGTCGATCCAATATCTGATAGCATCTCATCTCGAAGAGCATTACACTTCAGAACCCCAGAATATGATACGCTGTGTGTGTTGTCACTACAGTAAGCCGGACTACTATCTGACAGTAAGTATCTTAAATCGATATACTATCGAATATGAGGAGAGGTGCGCCCAACACTTGTTGTGCTAAATAACAATCGTGGAATTATTGATCGCGCGTTAATCAATAAGCGTGATGTATTAGTATTATCAGGAGTGTTGCATGGCTAAATTTCTGTACGTTGGCTCTGTGTAAACAAACAGTGCAGACCTGTAATAGTAGCCAAAATGTGCGGAATCTTTGTACAGTAATAGGCGTTAATGCCTGTATTTCTGAACTAACCTAAATCAGAATGTTAGTTCGATAGGCTGTGCCAGTTAAGACTATGGGCCTATTATATTAATCAACAGCCGAAAAGTTGACTGTTTGGTGCTTTGAGTCGCGACAGACTTCAATGCCTCAATCACCTCTGTGTAGTTAACCTCTCCGTGTAAAAGCTCAAGTCGATATTCAGAGCCAACGGTTGTAACCATAATGGCGCGAGTAAGTGAAACCTTACTCTGTTCAACGCCCGTGTTACTATACACTAGATTGAGTTGTATCTATTAGTCACTGCCCGCAACGCGCTAAGAATGTATCTTAATAATGTCAATATAAAGTATTGAATACTTTGTGATGTGACATCCTTTTTCCGACACTTGAGTGCTCATCAATATCTCTATCTAATACTCGGGTCCATCCTTATGTGACTAATTGCTTACGCACCAATAACCTCCTAAAATACGGTGTGCAAAGTTAAAGTCACAGCTGTCGTGATAAGTCATTTTGTAAGATATATAATATAAAGAACAATAGATGGGCTATACCTAAGCACTGTAAAACCCTGATATGTAGGGACACACTCTATCACTATTTATCATACATTGTATGATTTCATTCCCATTTAGTTGTACTACACTGTTCATCTTAATTATTCGCAAACACATACTCTTAACATCCAACCAATTATATGTTTAACCACTATCCAGCCATATATATATTATATATATATAATAATAACCTACATTGCCAAATAACTTTATTCGATCGTAATACCTTTATGTGGGGAAACCCTATTCACATAAGCTATTTACTTATAAAGTCTGCAATATACAATTATGCAACATGGATCTGCTATCGAGTACGATACAGTTCATAGAAGTAATGTATTCCATAAATTACTAAATTAGGTATGTAAGACATAGATACCTTACCTTTGTTAAAACCATGTATAGAGGCAGTTCATACAACATTACCTTGTTATCTTCTAAATATTTCTCTTATGACCTTACAGTAACTTTTCCAGAACCTTTACAACCTGAGATGTTAAGATGTTAAGCTATAATTTCCCAAATCTTCCTATTACACGACTATTCTTATAAAAGGATACAACATATGCATTTTCCAGTCATCGTGTATAGGAATACTTTACATCACAATATAATGCTATAGATAATCGCTTAAAAATCAAAAATACATCACTTTATGCTCACTAAATGCTGGTATAGGTGCACCCTCTTTACAGAATTTACCATAATATCACATACAGGGCCTGCAGACTACTTGTATTCAATATGATCTAATAAAATAATCGTTTTTATATTATTATATAATCTTACCTAATATACAAAATATTTGCTAATAATTTTATTTATATGCTTAATAACAAGATTAATTAGTATCTCCTAAACTACTTAATCTTAATCTTCTACTCGATAATACAACTGAAAGCAAATTAAGACATTGAAATGTTACGCTAATATATTATCACTATATCCGAATATAGATACTCACTAAATTATTTAATCATAATTATATTGAATGAGGTTAATCTTCGTCCTATTTTCTACTTTTAAAATTTCATAAAAAGCTAATAAAAACTTATTTACATGAATTCACACAATGAAGTATCATATCCAAACTTTCAATTCTTGATTTATATAATTAATTCTAATTATATAATTAGATTCAATAATAAATAATCTATTAATATATTATATATAATATTTAATATATAATAATTAGTATGAATAATATATATAAATATTCATATTCCTGCATACATTATACAAGAATAGTATATGTATATGATATGGTATCCTATATATATTTATTAATTATATAATATATACTATATTAATATAATATATATAAATATAAATATCATCACCACCTTTTTCCACAAACTTAGGGATATAGTTAAAGGGACGTATACATCACCTATAGATAACAGTTATAAAGTTAGTAGAATGAAATATGTAACTCAAGTCGAAAAAAGTCCAGCCATACTATCCCCCTATAGAACCCTTGTTAGTAAGAGCTCCTCCTAAATACGGAATAAATCACCTACCTAAAGAGTTTTACACGGGACCGTAGATACGACTTCACTATGGCATCTCGGTCATACTGATGGGTTATATATATAATATATATTTGAGCGTACATCCCTAAATATGCCTAAGTTAATATCTACAACCATTATACGTCCTCGCTAGCTATATGTATATCTGCTGTGGGTGCCTGTTTCACTTTATGTATTGTCTTCTTCTTTGCTTCGCTCTTTCTTTGCCAAGTGCGATCCGATTATTACATAAGCATCTCATACGAGGAATCAACAAAAAATTACGTGACCGCGCACTTGTGATCGTCTCCACAGCCCAGTCGTGTCCTTCTCACAAAGCTCACCAACACCACGCTGATCAAATCTTATTAACAATCCGAAACCAAACCGTATAGAGTTTACTCATAAGCAATCCCACTATCTTCTCACCTCAATCAGTCTAATCATGAGCACCAACAACACCCATACACTCACACACCAGACCTTTAGTACATTTTTCTCTCATAGTGCGCGCTTGCTTCACACCACACAAGTCTCTCGATATAACGTTTATACATCGTACATATAATCAATTCAATCTCTACACACTAGACACATACCAATAAAGAATGTTCATTTCATATGTAATAATACAAAATAGTGTACTATAGTATAATATATCGTAATTAAATCCTCTCGTAATTCAGGACCAAGTTCTATATTAATTATGTATATAAACTATTATCATATTCATATAATAACACAGTAAAACAAGTGATACATGCCTTCATATAAGTAAAGGACACTATTAGCCATCAAGACTTATAGTCCCTATACAATAGCTCTCACTCAAACTGATTATATTATAACTAAGCTATCATAGTCTCAGCCTTCCTTCATATATTCAACTCTCTATACTAACACTCTATAATATATATTACATCTACCTCTTCCCTTATCATCGCATATACAATTAAGATACTTATAATATTTGTGAAAGTCAGACCTAATCTAGGGTTCCAGGGGCGTACTCAAGTAATCTTAACCATGAATATAACACCGATAACTTGGTAGATCATTACTCACTATCCATATACCCACTTGAGGTATATACTTAATCGTACTTTCAAACCCCTACACTTTAACCTACACCACATGACCAAATCTCCGTATCCCTCATACCATAATACCTACTACTAAATCTCTCCTCACATACTTCAAATACATAACATGACTAAAATAGCATCCTCAATATAAATAAGGTGATTATACTACGAATCATCTATTCCACTTACCATCATATCTAACACTACTATTATTGCCTGCCATTACTCCGCACTCTATACAATTCTATTATCATCAAAACCCATAAACTAATAGTATAATTGATGAACTCATAGTAAAACTAAATCAACATCCTGCTACACTTCCTAGCTTAATTATAATATTATAAAACTAGCCAATCCACTATTTACGACTTCCGTTTAAATTTCATTATCAACACGCTTCAACTTTCTATCAATAATAATACGTATTAATTTACCATATCAAACTCATACCAACCCATACACACATAATTCTAACTTAAACTGTCACATAAGGCAGCTACCCTTTAATCCTAATCTAAAGCCTTCTTGCAAAAATATCCATATAAAACAAATATATACTAATTATGTCTTTCTACCCACATTTATTTTTACATCTGTAATTCAATCATATTATGTTCCCAATGTAAAATTTGAACATAATACACATCCTTATCATACTCATTTCTAAAGCACTCTTCTATTTCACCTAATCGCCTATATCAGCACTCGGCCGTAACTCTTTATCGATCCCAAAATAACAAGCATTGTATTTCCCTACAACACTCAATAACAATCACTCCTATATTATAATTCCTAATACATATTTATCACTTAAAATCCTCACTTATACCCTTATTATATCATAATAAGATAATTATTTGCTGCTCTCCTCCTAATCCCTCAGCTATACTCATATATACTACCCTCATAAACGTTTTGATTACACATACTTCTACAAATCATAATCAATCATTATTCGCCTCCAGTATATATCTAGTTACTCACATTATTCACCTATATATACTAGTAACTTACATATCATATATATTATATATTATATATATAATATATAATATTAATATATATATATATTATAATATAATATACATTAAATAATATATCATATATTAATAATATATATTATACTCATATATATAGTATAAATAGTAATTATATATATATACTATAATATATTATTATTACTATAATATTAATATTATATATAATATATAATAATATATAGAATTATATATACAATATTTATATAAATATATATATAGTATATATTTTATTGAATATTAAATATAATAATAAATATATTATATATTATATTAAGTAATTATTATTAACTTTATTTTATTATTTTTTAATTAGTTAAATATTATAATTATGATATTAATAATATTATTATCTATTTATGCTATTATTATAAAATTATATAAACATATTTTAGTTATACTTTCACTTAGTAAAATGTTTTGGCTGGAGTATTCTGTAGTATTAAGACTATTATTAGAATTATATCACGATAACCTCTTAGTCAAACCTTGTGCTATCTAGGTTATTCTTACTTTATACGAAGATATTAACCTTCTGGTAAGAGATTGTATTAGAATAGTAGATATATAAAACAATATAAAGATATTACTTACTATAATATATAGATATATATAATATATATTATATATATTATTAATATATATATATATATAATATAAGTATATATGATATATAGATAGATAATAATATAAGTATAATAAATAATGAATAATAATAATAATCAATATAATGAATAATAATAATAATACACATTTAATAATAATAATACATAAAAGTTAATTTACTTAGATAGTAATAATAATAATAATAGTTTTGAAAACTTCACACCTCACGGGCAGTGTCCTGTCCTGAAGGAACTATTCTAGGTTAATCATACCTAAGGCGCCGAACGAAGATCGGAACCCGGACCCGTATCTCATAAATATATAACGGATCTATATATATAGATATCAGTAGATATATATATTATTATTATATATATATATATAAACTATATATAATAATTATAATATATAATGATATAAATATATATATATGAATATCAGAATATATAGAGTATAAAATAATATATAATATAATATATCAATATATATATAAATCACTAGAATATAATTAATATAGTATAATATAATATATATATATATTATATATAATAGTATATTTTATGATATATATGATCATGTAAATCTTTTTCCCACCAAGTTAAATTGCAAGGTATTTTTTCAATTAAAGAGACACTCTGTGGGGAGAAGGGTAAAAAAATATGTAAACTGTAAAAATTGAATATACATTATGTGACTGACATATTATGGTTGTAATAGTTTGTTATTTATGTATATTATTAAACAAAAAATATTAATATGATTAGTATATAGTTATAAATAATATATATATATATATTAGAGATATATATAAATATACTATAGATATATATATTATAGTTATAATATATAATAATTTATATAATAATATATATATATATATATATATATATAATATATAATAATATAAATATATATGGTATATTAATATATAGATATATATAATATATAATATATATAAGTAATATATTAATATATGAGTATATTTAATATAATATGATATATATATATATAATATATATAATATAGAGATATATAATGATATATATATTATATATATATTTTTACATGATACCACCACTAACGGTGCAATGCACCATTTCAAAAGGAGGAAGGAGGGAGCGAGCGGGAGGGCAAAAATAAATAAATAAATAAATAAAAATAGATCACCTAAAGAAAAATAAAAATTAAATTAAATGGAAAGTAAACCCACATCCTGATCCCTTGGCCTAACGAAATTCCCAATGGTCGCGGCGCCAGACGCGGGACTAAATAGAGGAAGGATTAAACAGTATGCGGGGAAGATAAAGGAATAAGGCAAGAGTTCCACAAACAGATGTTGCTGGAAAGAAGGAGGTAGAAGGAGGAACCATAACGAGTGATCCTTGAGTCTCCGATATTCACACAATTTTATGAGAGAACAAGGCACTCTTGTGTTACGAGGGCGACGCAGAGGTGGAGGAATGCGAGCAGGCA
Source organism: Trachelipus rathkii (assembly GCA_015478945.1). Taxonomy (NCBI): domain Eukaryota; kingdom Metazoa; phylum Arthropoda; class Malacostraca; order Isopoda; family Trachelipodidae; genus Trachelipus; species Trachelipus rathkii. The sequence continues at coordinate 42,494 of JABUQX010135211.1, read as the reverse complement.
ATTCTCGCAGACCTGCCGTTGTAATACATATAGAAAAGAGATAGGGTACCTACGTCACGACGCAGAGAAAAGAGGGTCAAGATGTCAGAGAGTATGGGACGTTATAAGGCCTCTTAACTCTGTAGCTTCAAACGTCTATCCAGAAAAGGAGGGTGAACCGGACCACGCCAAAATGGGGAACAGTGATTCTATTATATATGATATATATATATATAATATATAGTATATTATATAATAGTATAAATAATATAATATATATATATATAGTATAAAGATTATGGTCAGCCTCCAGAACTAGAAAGACAACATGCCACGTAACAAAAAAACCAAACAGGTTACGTGAGTATTAAGTTATTGCAAAGAACAGACAAAAATATTCATGTAATGAAAAAGATAAAAATAAGAAGAAACAAACGCTTTTGAAAAAATTTAAAATTGTTGAAAAAAACTGTTGGAAAACTTGTATGATATTACCGTTTTCTGAGAATACGTAGAAGCTCGAGTACTTCAACTTTGTTGTAGGTAGTGAATTTTCATTAAGTTTGTGAATTTTTTTCTTTTATAACTAAAGGAACCCCACGGGGTTAAACACCAAGATGGACAGAGTTCGGGTTTCTCGGCCTATCGGGGGACGACGGGGACCTCGTCCCCCCCTCTGTCCCTCCTCGGCTCGAACCCAAAAGGAAAATAAAAACGAAAAAAGTTAACATTTTCCCAGGAGAGAATAAAAAACTAATTGGCACTCTTCCTCTCGCACTAAAGCAGAAATGGAAGGTGATGAGACTTGCAAAGGTATGTTTAGAGCGTACTTTGGCCAGACCAAAGATGTTATACTAATTAGTGCAATGTTATTAATCAAACGAAGTAAAATAATTTTTTTTAAAGCCTTGATCGATCGTTTAAATTGCTTGCTAAAATCAAAAATTCCATTTATTTTCTGAGCTGTTATTAGTAGAACAAGTTCCTTACACAATTTCATTTTCTGGCCATAGCTAATTTTAATACTATATTATATAATATATATATATATATAAATTATAATCATATATATATATATATTAATAATAGTATATATATATATAATATTATATCATATTATATATATATATAGGAATATTTGTAGATTTTGATCGGTAACTACCGAGGTAGAGGTTTTGCGAGGTTTTGAGTCGAGGCGCATTGACTCTCTCTCTCTCTCTCTCGCTCTCTCTCCTCTCTTCTCTCCTCTCCTCTCTCTGGCTCTCTCTCTCTCTTCTCTCTCGCTCTCTCTCTCTCTCTCTATATATGATAATATATATATAATTATATATAGTATATGATATATATATATATATATATATAATATATAAATATCATGATTGCCATATCATATGTTAGGTTAGGTTTAGTTAGTTAGTTAGGTTTTGGTTAGAAATATATATATATATATATATATAAATAGTAAGTAATATATATATTTTAAATATATTATAAATATAATATATATATATAGTATATAATATTATATATAATTTATACTAGAATGATATTATATATATAACAATATCTTGATACAATGATAGAAAGTAATAATCCGGAGTCTGTATTAAATTGTTTATATTCAGTCAGATTCCAGGAACCTGGTTTAATACTTAGGGTGTTTTATCAATGAAAAACTATATTTGCTTAGATAGCTATTTATTCTCTACACTTCTTTCCCCCAACGCACAAGTACTATAAGCTGCGCAATACCCTACAGGGCAGCCTGCCGGATGTTGAGAATTACTAACATACCTCACTCCTTCTGGGATGGCCTTAGATTGCTTTCAGAGGAAAAGTCGTGGCGTTTCCTTTTTAGTTTCATCGTAGGCCGGTGTGGGCAAACAATTGCAACGGTAATCCGTTAGGGTCCAGGTTCGAATTCGCAGCAGGGTAAAATACTTTAGGGGTTTTACCTTATATTACGATTATATATATATATATAGATACTATATATATATATATGATATATATATATATATATATCATATGATAGTATATATATATATAGAGAGAGAGAGAGAGATAGAGAGAGAGAAGAGAGAGAGGAGAAAGCAAACAAATTACCATTAAAAGCATAAATACCGTGAGGCATCGCAGATTCATATAGCCAGATTTCTTATAAAAAGCAAATGATTTTTTATCGTTTTATTAAAACGTAACCGTTAAAAAGGACTTTTAAAAACTCTTTAGGCGATCTAAGACTTAGTCCCTTTACATCCAATAACGATTAAATTGTACTAGCCACCTTCTGCCATTGAAACGTTTCCTACTACATTCGGCATCATCCCGTTCCCTTTTCATACTAACATATATAATAAATATTTAACTCAGACATTTGTTCCAGCTGCTTACTCTCCAACATAACATTTGTCCAGCTGCTTAGCTCTCCCAAGCATACTTCACACAGGACTGTCCTCACCCCTTCCATAACCTTAATCTTATCTACGCATTACCTTCAAAACACCCCTGCCAA
>JABUQX010135211.1:0-35000 GCA_015478945.1 Trachelipus rathkii | reverse complement strand
CTAGGAGACAGGACGTAGTCGGAATGGAAAAAAATTTTCGTTCGCCTATATCTTGCTAATTTTCTATTAACAGCTAGAAATCGTTGCAGGGGATACGTCATTCGACGAGCAAACGCAGATTTCATCAAACGAAAGGGGCCGAACCTCCTTAGGTCTCCTACTAAAAAATCTTTTTCTGGCCTCTTGGCCAAAAACATCTCTAACAACTTCTGTAATTCTGCCTTTCCTCCTCTTATTCGATCTGACGGTTTTGTTGCTAATTCTCCAACTGAAAAAGGCCACATCTCTCTGGTCTCCTATTTTCCCTTAACTCAACCCTGGACATTCTGGCATTCCTCCTTCCCCTCCTCCTTCTTCCTCTCAGGTAGTACCATATGCCTTTGCCTGTGCATTAATTTGCATCGGTGCATGGACATCCGAAATCTATGAACGTTTAGGAGAGGCGGGTGTGGAACACGGAATGGCAATTCCCTCACCACGAATGTGTTGAGAATGTGCACTACCGTGCCTGACCGCACGCCACATCCGTTCAACATATAATTCTCATCATAGTCTCAAAATAAACACACTTACCTCTAATGTATAAGAAAGGCGCAACACGATCCAACAACAATTCTTCAACTCATCTTCAATTCTGAAACTCCCCCTTATACTTCTAAGAATTGAACCTCTCAGTCTTAATCTTTCCAGATTCTATAATCTCGTTGATCTGGATGGTATCTCCCTGTGGAGTCGCCTCAAACTTGTGAAATTAATTCTAATTAAAACCACAACTTCTAACAATCTCCCTCGGTCATACAACACCTTCCAACTTACCTATACATTTCAGATGGTTCTCCTCGTCTACTTCAGTCTTCACCAATATTTAAAATTGGCCAATAAAAATTCATAATCCGCCAGAAACCTCACATCAACAACGAGTTGCTTAGGGCCCGCCCTACAAAGAAACTTGAGAGTTCTGTTTAGATTGCGAGACATTTTTTTCTCTTCTCAGAGCTTACGTCCAGCTATACAAGGGCTCATCCGCGCTTGTTATGCCCAGTTACTGCTCTTAATATCTGGGCGAAGGCTCTGCTTCACCCGGCTTTTAGGAACCAGGAGGCATCGAAAGTCAAAAGCCAAAAAGCGTTACAAATGTTCCGGGTATAATTAAAATCTACTTCCTCTTTGCCCTCCATCCTTTCGAATGCGCGACACAAAATGTTGCTCGCTTATAACTCTATACCATCTCTAAGGTACCGACAGCCCGGCCAGCAACCGCTGCATCGAAGGCGAACGTGTCACCTACCGCGGTAACCCCACCTTACACTCTCTCGTAACACGTAGGGAGGTGCAGGATTGCCCACGAGTTTTTGTTTGATGTGGATATTGTAGTAACTTCATGGCTTGGATTCGCTGCTGAGGGTATGCTCGATTCTTTTCTGCCACCTCGGTTCTGTGGAATTCTGCTATCTCTATCTGTGTTTTTCCTGCTGAATTTAATCTCCCTACTTCAAAGCCTGCGTCTGCTCATATGCTTAATTTGCGTTAAGTGTGAACGTCTGAGGCGTGCAACACCCCCTTCTTGAAAGAGTTTTAGGCCGTGAGTGGTGGTGACAAACTGTAAAAAAAAAATATAGACTGAATAGTAATATATATATATATATATATATATATATATATATTATATATATATATATATAGTCTAATATATATATATATATATATGGATAGATAGTATATATATAATAGTATAAATAATATATAATAGATATGATATATATATAGAATGAATATATATATATATTATATATATATATAATCATATATATATTATATATATATATATATAGTTATAGTATATCAGTAGTATATATGAATATAGGTATAGTAGTATATAACATAATATATAATATATAATTGAATATATATATGTATGAATTATATATCAATATATATAGATAGAGATAATAGATATTATAATATAGTTGTGGAATGAGAGATGTATATATATATACAGATATATATAATATATTATATATATATATATATTATACAATATATATATATATTATATACTATAGAGATATAATATATAATTATATTAGATATAATATATATATATATTACGATATATAATATAATAGATATATATATAATATGTATCTATATATATATATATATATAAATATGTATATATCTATTATATGTATAATATGATATAGATAGTATATATATTAATGTATATGTATAGTTCTTTTTTGTTGCTGTCGTTGTCTGCCGCGTTCTAGCCACCTAGGGCCCGCCCTCATATTCTGCCGCCGCTGAGGCATGTGGCCTAGATTGTGCCTAGTGGGTTAAAGAGGGTGTAATACTAATATATTAATAAAGAAGTAAATATATATATATATTATAGAAAGAGTAACTATGAATAGGATACCGATATGAGAACTAATATATAGTATAATAGTATATATATAAATATAGATTGTATATTATATATTTTTATATATACAATACCGTAGCAAAAAAAAATTCCGCGCTTTGGGGGTTTGAGATAAATAAATATATATATATATAGGTATATTATATATGTATATATAGTTTATATATTTATCTATATATAATATATAATATATATATAATATATATATAGTAATATATATATAGATATATGATAGGTATATATATATTATTAATATATATATATATATATAATATATATATAATAATATATAGTAATAATATATATACTATAAATATATATATATATATTATTCAAAACATAGATGTTTTTCGTTAATGAAAATATTGGCCCGAAGTCAGAAGTAGGTGTTTTCAATCAATTGAAGAAATGCCCTAATAGCTGAAAGAATTCCCGATATTTAGATGTTCAATCAATTATTAAAAACAATTTAAAGCAGATTGGATAGGTTAGGTTAGGTTAGGTTAGTGAGATATGTTAGGTTAGTTTAGGTTAAGGTTAGGTTAAAGGAGTCGCAGATTAGGTTAGGTTAGTGTTGCGTCTGGTTGGTTTAGGTTATGGTTAGTTACGCTTATGGTTATAGTTCTTCATTATGTCAGGAGATGGTTATATCTGTATTTAATACTTTGTCTTAAATTTACTCCTCTTCATTTAGACTTGTGTTGGCCAAAATTATTTTCTATCTCTCTTAAAAGAAATGATTGCGTTATCTGCCTCCGAATTTGATTTACATGGCTTTGATTAACATTTATGTAAAGTCAATTCTCTTAGTTTTTCTCTCCTGCAGAATTGAGGGAAGGTATGGTTGTGTTTTTTTGAAGAATAGAGAATAATATACCTTCTGAGTGCCGTTGAGGGATGGGAGAATATATGCTGAAAAGTTCAATCCAAATGTTACGTAGTAGACAATTCATTTACAAAAGATCGCAAAATATATTGATATAGACATCTATGCAACTGTACTAATTTAGTAGTAACTGAATATAGCCTCACGAATTGACCTAGCACCTTAACTTCTTGGATAAATATAAATTTAAAGAATGAAAAGCTATTATGTATTTCATTTACATTGATTCTGACACTCGGCATTTTCATTTCTTTATGAAAGGAAAGCAAATAGATCTGTTGCAACTTCCAAAATGCTTGAAAATTTGACACTTATCTTAGCGATAACTTTCAAAACAAGTATCAATATGATTAAAGTGCAGATGCGGCTACTAATGATTGAGACTGCAATGTAGTTCATAATGGAAAAGTGAAGGAGAATAAAGTTGAAGTCATAATTAAATTTATAACCAATTAACTCGAGATTAAAAATTTGAAATATTTGAGGTTTTTAAAGAAGATTCAACATCTTGTTCAATCTCAAGCACCTCTAGAGCTTCAGCAATTTCACCATCACCATCTCAATCATCTTCACCATCTCAATCTCCCCACATCCATTTCAGTATCATCTTCTTCACCCATATGTCTTCTCTAATTACTTTCATTCCTTATGCTGTCTCTCCTACTCTTTTAAAATCATAGTTCTTAATACCCTCATCTCCGCTTGTATTCTACTCTATCTCGTTGTTGTCCATTGTACCGCTCCGTACAGCAGCCGTCGGGATCAGTATACTGTTTAAAAATCACTCTTTATCTCTATTCCGAGAGTTTTTATCTGTTCATATCAAAGGACAGAGGGGGGCCATTATACCGCTTTGTAAATAATCCATACTTTTTCAGTGTCTTCGAGTAATCTCTCCTCCACTTCCCCTCCCCCTTCTGTTAAAAATCCTCCGAGATAATTGCAGGTGTTTACCGCCTTCACTCCTCCCTCTCACCAACCGAGTCACACCCCTTCTCATTTCGTCCGCTTATTGTTAATATTTGCTGTTCTTCTGTACGTTCAATCCATCCGCTAGAGACTTCCTCCAACTCCTCCCGCACAAACTCCACCAGCCCATCGACATCGTCTCCATCTCTCTCGCTCCAACATAGGACAGATCGTCCGCAGTATATATAGTTATTCCCCTTCAAAAGTATCTCCAGAGTCTCTTCCGACGTATCTACTTTCATTATCACCACGGTCCAAGATTATAATATAAACGATCAGTGACGATAGAAAACCAAGTACCCCTGCTTCACTCGCTGTTTTCAATCAAGCAAGCAAGATCTAGATCGAATTCTCGCACTCAGTTTACATGATTACAACGTGCATTTCTCATACATACTTTTATTGCCTTCTTTAATTACCGACCTCACTCCCATAAGTTCGCATCTTCATAGCTCTCGCCACAGACTGATATTTCCTGTAGGACCACCGAAGATCAAATGCCTTTGCAGAGTTCGTGAGAATGAGCCGTGACGTAGAATATAGTAAGTAGAGAGTAGATATAAGATATATATATATATAGTAAGAGATATATGAAACTGTTAAGAGAAGATGAATATAGTAATTAGAGAGATATAGAGATATAGAGATAGCTTTGGAGATAGTAATAAGTAATATATATATATAAAATATATATAGAAGAATATATATATAAATTAGCAAGAGTGATAGAAGAGAGAGAGAGGTATACAGTGTATATAGTTTTATGATATTTCATGAATATTATACAATGTATACTTAAAGCATGCATGTATATTAGAAGCAAATTTAATTTTATTATTAATTTCGATGATTATAGAGTAAACACACTCCACCCCTCCTGACTTCCCCACCTCGAATAAATTTATATTTTGAGACTCAAAATTTTATATACAAATTTATATTCAAAAATAAAAAGCAATATATAAAGTTATATATATGATATGAGTAAGTATAATATAATAAGTAAAGGAAAAAATGGCACTCTGGGATTCAGCCCCTACTATTATCGTAATAAATTGCTCGCAATGTTCCTTTATTATGAGGAGATATTCAAAATGTCGCTACATTTATATAATGTATATAATTAATAAGTACAAGACATGAATAATAAAAAAATAATAGAATAAAATAATTAATACCTAAGAATAAATATGAACAGAAAGAGAATATGTCTAAATCAATAATAATTTATAATAAAGATGATAAAAATTGAAGTTAATATACCAGTGTGATTAGTATATCATCATATTATTAGTGAAGATTATTAGAAGAAAAGAAATTGTATATAGTTAGAATAATCGGCATATAGCCAATACTGTTTCATGAGTGAGCGAAGGATAGATGTAAATTGAGTGGTGTTAGTAATAATAAGTATATTTTAGAGAGTTTTCAAAGGAGTCGAAAAGGTAAGATCAGAAATTCAGTAAATCAAACATCAACCCCTCCCCACCCCTCCCACCTTTGACCTTTTGAGCTATTGATCTAGTGATTCAGGTCATATTCGGGTATCATTTCGGCTAAACATAACCCAAAAAAAAGTTCTTGGGGGAATTCAATCAGAGGAACATCAGTTGAACCTATAAATGTCGAAAATTATAGGGAAAAACAAGACAAATGATTTCGCGTTATATCATGACAAGCTGGAACAAATAAATCAAAGAACGAGTGAACAAAGAACAGAATTAAATATAGGATTGACTGACTAACCGCATCTCAACATACGAAAATGACCTAACACTCAATGAGAGAGCTGTACGTATTCAGAAGGAAAGTGCGAAGTAAAAACTACGTAACATAAACTAAGCTATGCGTCAACACTTTCATACAATCGAGAAGTAATAAGTAGCAATTCCACACTTATGTCAGTCACATATATCCCTCACTCCCTATATCAAAGTCCTGTTCTATCCCAGCCATGACAGTTTCTCTAGCGAAACGCATTATTAATTAAACAATGTAAATATACCTTAATAACAAATTGTTATAGATCCTGACTTAAACATCTAAAGCAATAGAACGATACTTTTCAACTTTAGCAAATGAACGCCTTGAGAATTCCTAAGTCACTATACAATACTGACTAGACATCAGAGTTAGCACCCAAACAATATAGTTAGCTTCTATATAGTAAAATCAGTATATCGTAACACGCATTATTATTTGTTCAACCCGATAAGCTCTTTTAATCATATTTAACAACGAGAAAGAGAGATTACGACTCCCAGAGGCTACGCTGTCTAATATCATGAGATCCAACATTTAGACGGAGAAGAATTGCAAATAACGCTTCAATCAAGTCATCTGGCTTGAACCCAAACATAAACAATAAAAATTAGAGACAGCAAACTGTTTTAGATCCTAGAGGCACAACTCATAGAGAAGTCAAGTTTTTGACTAGAGTTAAAATAACATAACTCAAAATGATTAAATGCTCTCTAATTATATCATATATACGTATGGATTTTTTATGAGAGACTTGACAGCATAAAATCCAGAGAGTATAGAAAGTTCATAGCAGATATCACGCAATCAATGCAAACAACCCATCCATCTCAGCTCCGGTCTCGACTTTACCCACCTCAGCAACTATAGAATATAATATTGAAACTACTGTAATTGTCGAATCATATTACCTGAAGTATCAAATTTTGTCCGCTCTCTAAATGAATAGCGGCACATGATAGAGCATCCTGTTCGTATAGGTTCTGATATGCTGACCTACCGTATTATTAATGAAAAAAACGCATAAAAAAAAGATAAATAGAAACAAATAAGAAAAAAAATAAATAGCAAAAATAAATAATTTTTTAAATAATATGGTCACAATTATAATAATTAATATATAACAATGCAAACCTAACATACAACTCATCTGATCATGTAATAATCCAGCTTATTTGACAATCCTTGCAATTCATATAATTTTAAATATTATACGCTCCATACTATCTACTATTAAAAAGTATATATTTCGATACCCATAATCTATGGTCATATAACAATACATCGTATCACTATTGTCCCCGCACCTCTCTCCAGAATAGTACAGGAGCACAAGGTAAAGACGTATAAGTTCTAAACGAATCCGGGTCTATAGCAAGATCGAGACTAAATGGTTGTGGCGTAAACTGAAGGGTATAACCCTAGCACATCTTCCAGAAAATTATTGAGGGTTAAACACCAAATAACACAGTGGAACTAGTTCGATTATACCCTCTATACGAGAGTAATAAAAGGAATTCCCTTTAAACTGATATGAATAATTACATGCGAAATGTACTACACCTCTGCAAAATCTCGCAAACCTAACTATAATTAACTTCAACAAATACTTAAACCTATTAAGGTCACGGTTTATTTTACATATACACTAATATACTAATCGTATAGTACTTAATACAACAAGTTATAATATATTAATCTTAACAAAGATACTCATCATTTCTTAACAAATCAGTCTAATTTATCACACTGTCATTATATAATAGTAAGTATAGTTTAAAACATATAACGTATACCTAACTTACGAATAAACAGTTTATATTGGTTCTGTTAATTAAAGATAGTATTATGCTTTTAAAGCATAACCAATATAATCACCTCCCGTAGAGATATAACCCAAGAAGGATGGCGCCCTTAATATAAAGAGGAGTGAGTTAGTGAAATACCTGAGAAGTGAGGGTTAATGGATAATCACTACCGAAAGGGTGATTAAAGCAAGTCTTTTGAGCGGTCATCAGCCATATCGGCTGTAATGTCCTTACCCCTACTATTTGTTAATTTACAACACTGAAATTTCAATTTACAAATTAATGACCTATATAATACTAATATGATCCCATCTTAGAATAAATACATTTTAAACTAGTATCAAACCTTATTATTCATATCTTATAATGAGACCGAGAAATTACCGAATGATTTCAAATATTTTATTAATTTTAATTTTGTATCTAATAAGTAGTGACTTCTTCCATAAGAAACAGCTGAAAGAAGGTCCAACATTCGCCGTTATATAAGACTATCTTAAATTAACTAGATGAGTTGATTATTTATAATACATCGCGTAGAATCTCAAATAAAGCTGTATTCACACCACCTAAATAGTTACTAAACATATGTAGGTATAAATAGTGCTGAGGATTAGCGATAATGCGGATGCCGGATGTTTACTCATCTTTTGATCAAGTTTGAATTAATAAATATATAATAATTATTATAAATATTTAAAAGAAACTATAATTTTTCTGTTATTCGTTACGTTACATACGTTGTGAAACTGTATAATACTTTTTTTATTTATATATAATCTTATAATATATTGTTATTATATATATATATAATATATATATAATATATAATATATATTATTATAAATATTTAAAAGAAACTATAATTTTATCTATTAAATATAATATATATATTAAGATAATATGAATAATTAATATATATATATATATTATATACTAGAATATTATATAATGAAACTGTATAATACTTTTCTTATTTCATCGCATAATGTTACAGCTTATTCTGATTATATATATATATAAGTAATATATATAATATAAATATATGAATTATATATATATATATATATAGATATTAATATAATATTAATCATTGATATATATAATTTATTATATTATATAATATAATATATTATAGATATATAATTATATTGATATGTCTATATTTTTTACCAAAAGTGGTACTATTTGTTACTCTTGATACGTTTTGTTACTTGTGTGTATCAGTCACCGAAGTAATATAGTAAATCTAATTAACAAATGTCAGAACTTTGCAAAAGATTCTATAGATTTAAAATATGCTGCTTGCAACTTATAGGTATTATTTTGAAAAATATTGTATGACATTTTGTTTTATTCATGTACAAACATGTCGTCATCAAATATAAAATCATTGCTTTAGAAAAGCTATTACTGAAAAGTGTTAAAAATGACACAAACTGTGCCTATACTCGCACGATTTTGGAATTAATTATGTAAAATTTAATTTCTTAATTGTCCTCAAATACATTATTAAACAAAAAGAAACATTGAAAAATATTTTCATTATGAAATACGTTATTCAAAAAAAAAGTTGGAAAGTTATTTTGACATCAGTAATTTTTTATATCCTGAATATTTCAAATATAAAATAATTTAATACATTTGTAAAAAAAGGAATAAAATATAACAAATCTCTCTCTCTCTCTCTCTCTCTCTCTCTCTCTCTCTCTCTCTCTCTCTCTCTCTCTCTCTCTCTCTCTCTCTCTCTCTCTCCTCTCTCTCTCTCTCTCTCTCCTCTCTCTCCTCTCCCTCTCTTGCTCTCTCTCTCTCTCTTCTGGCTCGCTCTCTCTCTCTCTCTCTCTCTCTCCCTCCTCTCTCTTATTAGTATATAAATATATGTAATAATATATATATATATATAATATATATATATATAGATAATATATATATAGTATATATATATATTATATTATAATATATATATATATATAATATTATTAGTATAATATATATTATATATTAGTATTGGTATTAGTAATTAAAAATAATCTTTACCTGACCAAAATTATTGACATCTCAAATGTTCAATAAATCATTTAATTAAAAATACATTTTGTCATTAAAGTTTAATATTTTAAGTATTTAATAATTTTAATATTATTTGTTTTAAATGCATTTTATATAAAAATGTTGAAAGTCCGTATTCGCATTTATAAATTAAATGTTTCTAATAATTTAACTGAGAGGAGATATCAACCTGAATTACCATTCTTTTTTAATTTTTCAGAAAGTTGTGGTTGAATAACTTTAAATGTAAAAATACGACGATTCGATTACCTTCAAATTTCTGTTTCTTCGTTCCATCCTTTAATAGTACCTATTATATCATATATATATATAATATATATATTATATATAATATATATATAATATATAAAGACGAAAATATATATGCATCTTACACATATATATCCTAGTATACAAATATATATATATATATTATATATATGATATTATTATGAAGCAGATGTCATTTTTTTCGCATCCGCGGATGCGGAGTTTGATATATATATATATAAATACTATATTATATATATATATGATATATATATAATATATATATATAATATATATAATATATATAAGATATATAATATATATATATATATATATATAATTATATATATCGTATATAAGTCACAATCATTAATATAATTGTTAACCAGTTTATTAATTTGAAACCCAACTCAAAAGCACCGCACCAACCTCTTTACCCAACCTCCTCCCTTAATGATAAAAGATTTACAATGAATTCTATTCTTTTTTGCACTAGTATTAAATTCAAATATAGGAAGGTTGTGCTGAGAAACATCAATTTTTCTGCCCCCATTTGACTGTTTGAGAGTCTGTTTCTCGCTTTCATCATATATAACCAAAATCATTGCTAAAACTCTCATCACTTGAACCACTAGTTGCAGGACAGGCTAAGTATTTCCTTGCAAAATTTACTTAAGCGTGTGGTAAACATGTTTGCTTAACTTTCCACCAACTGATAGATCATCACTTGTATCTAGTGTCGTTTTTCTTGGTGATAAATTTTCAATCATTTGCACTACATCTTTAGTAATGCGTCTGTTTCTTCATCATTCTGGACTGTAGAAATTCTTCTAGTGGATCTGCTATTGATTTACTTGTAGAAGGTGGTGGTTTGTTAGATTTCATTTTTTTCTTTTTAATGGGTGGCGAAATTAATAGACGTACGGCACTATGAATTTTTAACCTGGCAATACAAATGTGACGATTTAACTGTTTCTAACATATGTTGTTACAAAAATAACTTGGCCTTATATCGGGGATCAGAGTAAGTGCAAATGAGAATGAAGGTCGATTAATCTTCCACAGAACCAATGCGTTTTTCTAGCTCTAGTTCTTAACATCTTCATCTTGAAACCATCATCATTGTTCATTTTGAAATGGTTCAAACGCTTTCCTAGCGTTGAATTAATGGTTATTACATCCGAAGACGAGAAAGCTTAGAGGCCGCTTGATTTTTTTGTAATTCGTCAAATGGTTTCAATAAGCTTAATGTGGAATGATGTCATTTTCCATATTAGTAAGAATGCTAACTTGGAATAGAAACTGGCGTACAAAGGCAAGAGGTTCCTTGAGCGATACCATTCTCTTCCATCCATATGACACTGTACTATTCCAAGCGAGTTGGAACGAATCTGGGTTGAAAACAGTGAAGTAGTGGAATATCAAGCGTTTTTGAATTCCTATCAACTCATTTCTCATTTGCGTTCAAATTCATCCTGAGTATTTTTATTATAAAATTATTTATCCTAAATCTCGACAATAAGGCAGAAGCGCGATGCGGATCTTTAATAATGTGCAGATGCGGATGCGGATGTTAACTTATAACTAAATATATATAATAATAATATAGATACTAATAATACTAAATAATATATATATATATATATTATCAACTATAACTATATATATAATATATAGACATATTATATATATATATATAATCTATATATATATATAACCTACTATCATATATTATATATATATATACTAATATATACTAGTATTTAATATATAGATAAAGATCGCTATTATTCTAATAATATGTTTACACAACAGAGGGTGACGTTCAATCAAGTCTGGACCAACCTGGAGAGGAGGTACAAAGGGCACCAGATTTGGCTTCATACGCACACTTATGACCCGAATGCCTGCCGTTGTAATGAAAGACTCGTCAGAATGGACAGTGTTTGTCGAATAGCAATGGTTTACACGTGAGGGGCACACTCCCGAGTGGGCAGTGATCGTAGTTCTCGAATATGTCCACTGAAAAGATCCCAACTGGGTTGCCAGATTGTCCGATATTGCTGCATGACACATCGGAGGAGTCTCAGTTTTCATTCTGTGGCACCAAAACACGTAGTGTTGTGAACTACAGGCCATAACTGAGATGCAATTATTCCAGTGATATTCAACTTACAAGTAATAATATCACATAATAAATCAATAATAATAACATTAATAATAATAATAATAATAACAAAATAATAATCAATAAAAATTGCAATGAAAATTTTATCTTAAACATAAATCAATAATAATTATAATTAATAAAATAATAATAATAATAATCAATAATAATCAAAATACTATAATATATAACTAAATAATAAAAAACTAATAAATAGTAGGCATAAAATCATGCATTGTTATGAATTAGGTGTTTCTTACAAAAGCCGCTATATTAACTTATCTATTATTATTAATTTATTACTTACATTTATTATTCATTATTCATTATTATCTTAATTAAGTTTTAAAACTTAATTACATCCTATGGTAACAAATCTTATCCATACTAACTGAATTAACCAATACCTATCCTACATCTATACTAATCTTATATAACTATTAATTTATTATTATTTGGATGACTGATTCGATGTTATTATTATTTTTAATACTTAGGAATTTGTTTTAGCTATTATTATTTTACTTAATTAGTCAATAGCGTTTCATTATTTCCATCCTTCTATTAATATTAACATTATCAAAAAATTATTTAATTTCTATATCATAATTAACAGAAATGGTAATAATCTAATATTTATAATAATAATAATAATAATAAAATTAATAAAAAAGCAATTACAATTTGTGGTTTTAAAACAAAATTATATATTTTATAAAATTATTATTATTAGTTATTATTATTATTATACTTATCTACTGTAATAGAATAATATTAACTGAATCTATTGCATCTCATTAATGCCTCTAACTTTCAACTACGTTGTGCCACAACAATGAAACAAAACTACTCCCCGGATATTGATCACGTGATGCATTCAATCTGGCAAACCCAGTGATTACCGTTTACATTTGGACATATTCGAACTACGGCATACACAACCGCTCAATAAGTGTGCCCCCCACGTGTAAACCACTTGCTATACGTCAACAACTCCAATCCGGAGAGTCTTCATTCACAACCAAGTCGCATTCGATGAAAAGTGTGCGATATGAGCCCAATCTGGATCCACTTCGGATTTTACTTTCAAATCGTTTGTACTTTCTATAAAACCGTTGCTTTATAGTTATATGCATATAATCAATTTTTTACCATTCGTGTAGGAAATCTCCTCTCCAAGTTTGTCAGCCTATTATTAATACCCTAAGTATATTATATTAATATACTATACTATATATAATCATATAATATATATATAATACTAATACTATAATAAAAAATATAACTATTATATATGAATATTATATACATATTATTACGGTATAAAGACGTATAGTAGTAGGGCGCGAACTACTTAATAAATATATAATTATATATATATCTAAACTACTATATATAGTAAACAGAAATACTATAGTGGTATATACATATATACTATGTGTGTGGTGTCAAATACTGTGTATGTACGATATATGTGCTGCTGCATGTAGTGTGCGATGTGCCTTGAATAGCTTCACTTTAAACGGTATGAACACTCTTAATCAAACTTATAACAATTTTTAAACCCAATTCCAAAAGACTTCTATCATTTCTCACGAATATATTAACATTTCAAACCTAATCTTGGTCCATCTTCACGTACATCAAGCTAAATTTTACAAATTTCACCTTAGTTTGTCATATCAATCAACAACAATACATATATATAAAATATCATTAATAGTTCTTATCTGTATATCTTACTGTTATCATTATCATATATATGATATAATTATGATATAACTTTGGGTTTCCTATACTATATAAATAATATATACGTATATATAAATATAAATATATTAATATTAATATCATATATATACGAAATAAATTATCATATATTATATCATTACCTATATATATGATAGCAGTTCTCAATCACTTAAGTAAATAATCATTATATCGTTATGGATCGTATATTTAAGTTTTACAAATAGAAATTTGCAAACACATTGTAGACTTAGTGCCTAGAGTAGACCTAGAAAGAAGGAAGTTTGACAACTTCATATTATTACGAAATCTTTGTATTGGTTGGTGCTAGGCCTTATAATGTGATCACTATCATTCAAATTATATCAATATTTAATGTGAATTCTATAATAACAACAAGCATAATATAAAAACAATAGAAGCTCTTATATATCATCTTATTTATTATCTATCAACACACTATAAAACATATATATATACAAATAATAATATTATAATAGTAATATATAGTTTATTTATTTATATTATACCTACCTTTATACTAAGATATTTATTCCTTACCTACTATTATATATAGATACATATATATAATATAAATAGATATCTTCTTCGTAGTTACTTCGTAGTTATCCTATATTATTAATAGCTATATCTACTATACTAATATATATATATATATATAACTATATACTGTATATTAGTATCATATACTAACACTATATTAATAATATATGATAAATAAATATATATGTAGGATATTGTAAACTTCCATTATTATAAAGTATATATTATATATATACGATATATTTCTATATCTATATATAATATATTAATATTATATATATATCAACGATTAATAATTGATAATAACTTATATATAATAATAATATTGTGGATGTGTGTCGTTTGTTGTGTTAGTGCTGGGAAAATATTTTGCCCAAAGATAGAAATCGGGTGTGTTTCGTCGCGGTCACAACATATGAAGATCTTCTTCGGGTTATAGGGCGACAAGGCTGGCAACCCGGTCCTTTCCCTTTTGACTGTAATACTCTTGACCAGCGTGAATCTTTATGCGCTAGAAGCATGATCATCTGTTAACAGCTCTGGGAGAAAGACGTTTTTAGACCTAATGGTAAGACAGATGCGAGTTCTAACGTAAAGGCTGATAACCCTACCAAAAGCGTCAAACTCGGATGCCGGGCGCGGAAACATTGGCGGAGTAGTTGTCCGTAGAGCGGTCTAGCGAAGAAGATTTCGCCGCCATAGAAATGGCATGCTGGGTGTCAAATTCCAGACGCAACCCCTCTCTGGGAGATGCTGAACAAAAAATATATAAATAAGTATAGTACTATATAATATATATATTATATACTATACTATATATATATATATATATATATATATATATATATATATATGAATAATATAATATATTTAATATATATATATATATATAATATAATAAATATAGTCCTATATATCATATTATATATACTAATTAATATTTATATATATACCTTACTTCGCACCACAGAATGCTTTGCACCTTTGACTGCTTTAATTTGCACAAAAAATTCCCAAGTTAGCTCACTTATTTTAATTTTTTGTCTTAAAATTTACTAAGTTATAATACATTTTTAATATTATCTTCTTTATTTTTCTATAACATTCCTTGCCAATATGTTTGAAGGAAGAAAGAAGATTGAGAAAAAAAATGTAGTAATATGTCAACAATTTTGTAACCAATGTTATTCTTGTGGATTCAAAAATAATAAATATACTAGTACCTAGTATATTACTAATATATAATATATCTATATATATAGTATATAAATATTATATATATATAATATATATATATATATATATATATATTATATATATATTAATAATATAACATATAATATATAATATATAAATAGAATAATATATAATACTATATATACATATATAGTTATATATATATATATATATATAATATTCTATATAATTACTATAATATATATATATATATAAGATATAATATATATTATATAATATATATATATAATATATATGACATATATATATTATTATATATATATAAAGATAAATATAATATATCATTATATATATATATATAGTAAATAAGAACTATTGTGGAAGATAAAGAAAATTGCCAACATGCGTTGGTCGACCCCAGAGGAGGCAATTTTCTATCTTCCCACAGATAGTCTTTATACGATACAAATTAAACTGCGGTTCTAGTCGAAGTCATTTACAATTTAAGTAGCTTACATAATATATAATATATATATAATATATATATACTATTTATATATATGATATATATCAAAATATACAGCTTTTTAATAGCTTAAATATATACTACTTTATATATTCAGTTATCAGTCAAGGGATGTGAAAGTTATTTTGTTATATGATACTGTTACAGTTAGAAGTACACATCATGACATATATCTTCCCATAAGTATTAAATGAGTCCACAGGAGATTTTACTCTCCCTCAGCAGGATACGAACGCTGGACTCTGCGTCGCTGTGTGAACAGCAGCCGAGAGCTTTATCCACTAAGCAACTATAAATACGCAATTTTTGAGCTATGCCATTCTTGCAGCAAATGAGCGATATATTTTATAAACTGTTTGAAAGATTGCAAGTTACAAACTGACGACGGTTCTGGCATATCAACCATTAAGTTTAATTGTTAATTGATGGTTTGAACATGGATAGAAAAAAAAAAGAACTTTAAATAGATGATAAGCCTTTCTAGAGAGAAGGGAAAGGAAAAATAAATTAAAAGCTTTGCATAGGAAACCGACAAGGTGTGTGTGTGTGTGTGTACGTGTGTAGGTGTGTGTGTGTGTGTGGAGATTTTTGTTATGTAATATCACTTTTTTTGGGATTTATGAATAGTGTGATGCGATCTCTACTCTTACTTCATTGTTTTAATATTCTGAAACCGACACGTGTGTGTGTGTGTGGAGATTTTTGTTATGTAATATCACTTTTGGGGGATTTATGAATAGTGTGATGTAATCTCCACTCTTAATCCATTGTTTTATTATTCAAAACTTGTTTCCCTTCCTTCGTCCCTGTTACTAGACTTTTTCATCTAGGGTTTGATCTTAGGGTCCTCATTTAGAAGAAG
The DNA here is from genome assembly GCA_015478945.1 of Trachelipus rathkii. Taxonomy (NCBI): domain Eukaryota; kingdom Metazoa; phylum Arthropoda; class Malacostraca; order Isopoda; family Trachelipodidae; genus Trachelipus; species Trachelipus rathkii. The sequence goes on along the minus strand of JABUQX010135211.1, from coordinate 17,767 downwards.
TGTTTTAATCATACCCACTAGCCTCCACTGTGGCGTTAAGGTAAAGTGATTATTCTCAGGTGTTTGAAAACGCTGTTTCGATCTCTCCCGTGGATCCTTGGATCTGATATTCTAAGACCTAAATTACGAAAAACACTTTTGTAAAAATAACATAATTTCTCAATTAATCATTGTTTCATTTATGATGAGGTGCTCAATAACTTAAAGTCAATTTGTACCCAACAATGAGTGGTTGAAGTCCTCTCGCATTGATCAATTCAGAAGTGGAGAAGGTCAAGTCATTCGACATTCTCGATTCGATGATATAACTAATTTTCACGTACCCTCAAGAACCAATAAACTAGATATTTTAATCACTCTATTTAAAACAATTGCAACCTACACTAAATTTGGATTCTTCTTCAATTCCCCTATTGATAGCTTAATTTCTATTTTCCAACTTCATATTCTAATATTTAAACTTAGAACCAACTTACTTTAAAATTATAATTCCTAACTTAACTTAACTTTCAGCCCTTAATTTCTCCTTTCTTCATTTTACACTACTACGCCGTTCTAATCGCAAGTAAGTTCCCTTACTATTGTAAACATTCATTATTATTATTTATTATTATTATTATTATTATTATTATTATTATTATTATTATTATTATTATTATTATTATTATTATTATTATTATTATTATTATTATTTATTATTATTATTATTTTCGTCATTGTTACTTTTACCCCCATTATTATTATTATTATTATTATTATTATTATTATTATTATTATTATTATTATTATTATTATTATTATTATTATTATTATTATTATTATTATTATTATTATTATATTATTATTGTCTGCTATATTTAATGTTACCTCTAGTTAAGTTAGTTATTATTATTATTATTATTATTATTATTATTATTATTATTATTATTATTATTATTATTATTATTATTATTATTATTATTATTATTATTATTATTATTATTATTATTATTATTATTATTATTATTATTATTATTATTATTATTATTATTATTTATTTTCTGATATTATTAATTTTAAATATGTCATTTTTGCTGTATTTAAAGTCGCCCTTCCTTCTCCCCCCCCCTCTTATTTTATTGCATTATTCTTATTTGTTATTTATTTAATAATTTGGTTCTAGCCCTGATGATGATCTCAGAAGGGAGATCGAAACGTCGATGGTGTTTTTCTTGATGGTGTTCCTCTAAATAAAACTACATATTTACGGCCGACGTTTCAATCCTCTTTATAATACATTTAAAATTCTTAAGAAACAAATCATTTAATCGGTAGTAGTAGGGCATGGATTTTGGACCCCGCTGGTCAAAATGACCAACGCTGATTTTACCTGCCCTTGACCTTTTTTTGACCGCGACCTTTTTGGCCTTGACCTTTTTGGGCAACCTGAATTTTTTACCTTAACTTTTTTTTGGGCCTTGACCTTTTTTGAGAACCCTATTTTTTGAGAACCCGGATTTTTTGAGAACCCGGATTTTTTGAGAACCCGGATTTTTTGAGAACCCGGATTTTTTGAGAACCCAAATTTTTTTGAGAACCCAAATTTTTTGAGAACCCAAATTTTTTGAGAACCCAAATTTTTTTGAGAACCCAAATTTTTTGCAACCCTTCGAAGAAGGGTTGCGCCAAACGATTGCGCAGCACACCGTTTGTACGTTGTCCCCCCCTAACTTTTCTGGAAACCTAATTATTGAGAACCCTTAATTTATAACCCTATTTTGAGAACCCTATTTTTGAGAACTCCTAATTTTTTGAGAACCCATAATTTTTCGAGGAACCCCTATTTTTTTTATGCCCACCGAGCTTTTGAGAACCCCTAATTTTTGAGAACACCCCTAATTTTTTGAGAACCACAATTTTTGAGAACCCTAATTTTTGGAGAACCCTAATTTTTGCAAGCCCTAATTTTCGCGAACCCTAATTTTTGAGAACCCAATTTTTTTTCGAACCCTAATTTTTTTTGCAACCCTGAATTTTTCGACCAACCCTCTTGCTCTTCCATGGTCAATTTTTCGCCCACCCTAAAATTTGTCACCCTTACGGGCTTAGCCCTATTTTTTTGGTATCTTTAGTCACATCTACACACGCGCACGCGCGCCACACCAACCCACACACACACACACACACACACACAGACTTTACTACACTCACACATATTCTACTTCTCACACCACCACACCACACGATTTTACTCTTACCACACAAATTACTACACTCACACAAATCTACTTACACACCACACACACACACACACACACACACTTCACCCTCAACCATAGACACTTACATTTACCCATAGACACTTGCATTTTCCATAAACACTTACACTGATGACACTATATCACACATATGTCGACTTATACACACATATACTATGACACTTTATACACACATTTCACTATGACACCTATACACACTACACTCACCCATAGACACTTGTACATTTTACCCATAGACACTTACACTCACCATAACACTTGTAACACACCACACACTACAATGAGTTAGTCTTTTTCTAACACACTATGACACTTATACGCCCTACACATCTTTGCATCACCACCATCTTGATAGGTCATCCCTTTGATGCTAACTTTGATGATGCCATCTTTAAAGGTTCAGCATTATTGATGATTCACTCTTTGATGACGTCATTTTATCAGATTCATCTTTGATGACTCAGATTATTGACGGTTTCATACATCTTTGATTAGTACATTTTCGATGTTCCAATCACCGTAGAGAAGTATCTAGATTCTATTATGTTCTATGACGTATTAGACTGAGTGCCAAGGTGAGTTGCCAGGTGAGTGCCAAGAGTGTCAATTGAGTGCCATGAGTGCCACATCAGTGCTAAGTGAGTGCCACATAGTGCCAACTGGGAGTGCCACTTTTTTCCAACCCTTTGTCTAGCCTCCCCCTGGAGCCCCGAAATAGCAATAATAATGGGTGGTCTACCCTAGGCTAATAAGTTATGAGAATCGATTGGTGTATATTACAATCTGCTAAATGGTCCCCTACATAGTTAGCTATTTTACACACATACACATAGACATTTACGCTCGCCAATAGACACTTACACTAGCCCATATACACTACACTCCACGCACAGGTACACTTACACTTACACTCACACCATCGAAGCTCAAATTTTGTTGCCTCATCTTTTGATGACTCATCTTTGATGAAGTCATCTTTGATACAACCTATATTGATGATCATGCTTTGCATGACTTCATCTTTTTGTCTACCTCTAGATCATATGCTGCCCACCAGGCCGCCAGCATGCATCCCACCGCACGAAGGACCACGACCCCCGCACCCACAGGGCGAGGACGCCGCATTCCCCGCCCGCCGCGCGGCCCACAGGCGCACTATCCCGCGTTCCCGCCCACCGCGTTGCCCCGCAGGCGCAATATCCCGCACGAATAATTATATATATATATATATATATATACTATATATATATTATATATATATATAGTATTATATAATATAATATATATATATATACTAATATTACTCCCATATATATAGTATATATATATACTCCCATGGAGTCATTCATTTTATTCTCAGACCCAGCTAGCCAGGAATTCTTTTCCAAATATACTATGAGTCATGCATTTTTATTTCATACTTAAACATTTTTATTAAAACATTTCGCGAACCTAAAACTTTTAACTCATTACAGCCCTATTATTAAACTCATATAATTAATACATTATTTTTTAACTTAAATATTTTTTATTAATATCTTTTTTAATTTATTAAATTTTTTAAATTGTATGTAAGAAGAAAAATCCAGGGTGTCTGTTATATATAATCCATCTACTTATTTTTACTACAATGTACGAAATATTTATTAACATTAACAAAACTTACCATAACCTTAAAAGCAGTAAATCAGTAAACTCCCCACCCTGTTACCTAATAACAAAGGGATTAGTATGCTTTGTTTTATTTGTTTTACTGCTGTAACTCATATGTTTTACTGCTTTAACTCACTATATTTATTAACACTTACATACCTTAAAGCAGTGAAATCAGTAAATCAATAGACGGTGTTACCTACACACCTAAGGATCTAGATGCGTTTTGTTTACTGCGTACTGCTTTAACTTTCGCTTTACTGTTTACCCTTCCACGCTTTACTGCTTGAACTCAATACATTACATAACTTAAGCAGAACAGCAGTAAATCAATTAGAGGTGTACCTAACACCTAAGGGAGTAGTATGCTTTGGTTACAGCTTTACTGCTTTGTTTTACTTCTCTACTGCTTTAACTTTCTGCTTTACTGCTTTAACTTCTGCCGTTACTGCTGTAACTTTTCTGCCTTTTACGTGAGTTATTAACTTCCTGACTTTACTCTTTAACTTTCTGCTTTACTTCTTTCATTTTATGGTTTTACTGCTTTAACTCATATTATTTATTAAACATACATACCTTAAACCAGTAAATCAGTAAATCAATACAGGTGTGACCCAAAGCAACAAGGGGATAGTATGCTTTTGTTTTACTGACTTTACTGCTTTAACTCATTTTACGCTTTAACTCCATGTATTTACTGCATAACTCATATCGTTTTACGTCCTTTAACTCAATGTTTACTGCTTTAACCTCATATATTATTAACATTATGTCTTTTTATTTGTGTTTAATACTTATTTATTATTTATTATATTTTATTACTATTATTATTATGTTTTATTATTTTTAATTTTTTATTGTCATTAATTATACTTAGTGTTATTTACTTCATCCGTTTTTATTATTCTTTAGAACACACATACACAACCACACACATCAGCACACAACATCACACACACTTACCACTATAACACACAATTCCACCCATGACACGTATCACACATTCGACTATGACACTTACATTACCATAGACACTTACATTACATTCTTTGACACACACACACAACCGATTTACTTACACTCACACACGAGATACTTACACACCAGATTTAACTTCACACTCCACAGCAACAGATTACTTACACTCACACACAGATTTACTTGACACACAACTAGATTCCCCATTATCAGCACACAGTTTACTACACATCACAGATTACTTATCCAGCCACACAGCAATCTTTACTTACACACCACACACAGCACCCACACACACCCACACACACGCACATCACTGGATAACTACTAAGGTATAAATTTATTAAAACATTTTATGTTAATTAAACACGTACATTGCTATTTTTCATACAAATATAATAAAATTATTCAAATTTCTTAAACTTCTATAAATAAATCAATCACTTAAATAAATAACAACAAAGAATTTATTATTAATTAACTGTTAATACTTTTTGTTTATTTAAAAATGTCATAAACATCAAGTTTTAAAATAACTGTTACTAAAATTTTTATATGAAAATTTAGTAAAAACATATCATTTACGTACTTAAAGCAATCAATTCAGAAATCACGTAAGTGTCAGCCCCGTGGAGACCCCTCCCTACAACCAAGCTATGCCGCGACGTATTTTGTTCTACTGAGCTCTACGCTCGTACATCAGTCTTTTCAGCCCCACGTGCTAATAAGTCATAAGAAATAACAACAAATTAAGTTCTTCTCATGTACTAACATAACATGATATTTGATTAAGCAATTCTTTCCTAAGTTCTTAATTTATAAAATAAAAGCAATTATTCACCTTCACCATTTATATTTATTCGCTCTGATGTAACAAAATTATTTCCAAAGATTTTACATAATTCGGATTCTTTATATATATGTATTATTTATTATTATTATTATTATATATTCATATTATTCATCATTATAATCATCTATGTACATTGACAACCCATCACCGAGAAAAGACAACAACCCGCACTCCTTACAGATACGAAACCTGACCTCTTCTCTTGTAAAAATGTTTTGAAATAACTACTTTAGGCCTAAATTTAGGATAATCCTTTTTGCTAGCCCGGCCATTAGCCCTAATTCCAGTGTCAAATGATATTTCAAACTGGACCTTTTCTGTAAACATGTGGTCTGCAAATAACCTAACGTTACGGCCCAAAGTTCAGGCCTACTTAATTCTTAGGATAAGCCATTTTTGTTATCATCTTGCTGACTTTAACCTTAATAATACCCAATGACAAAAGGTTAATTCCAGTATAACAACAATCCATTGTTATTGAATCTATTAGTTTTATAAAATATTCAACTCGGAAATATGCTGGATCGTAAGATTCCTACGCAGGCTAGAAGCGAAATTTTCCTTACTTGTACTTGGTCGGACGTAACCCTTATCTCTATATACCCTCCCGTATGCGAGATGGTCCGAGAATTCATTTTACTCGTCTTTCTGAAACTTAACTTTGTTCTTTAAACTCGTATTTGAGCAGTGCTGTTTACTATCTGTTTAGACCCCCAATGTCATTTTAAAATCACACGTGCAGTTTAGCTGTTAAGCGGCACAAGTTATCTTGCTTTGTATTAAACGTCTTTCTATTTTACTCATAGTGTATTATCATAATTATAATACAATTCACTTACATAGAGATAATTGATTGAATTTCACTAGAGTAGGATAATAATAACTCACTAGATTTACAGTAGATCTTCGTGAAGTCAAAACGCCAATGAAGCGCCCGCAAGCCGCGACCGTGCGGAACCGACGCATGAACCCGCCCGCGTAATATTACTACGCGGTCGCGCGGAAATACTTTTCCGTATGATAGCGGCGTTGTAAACTTTCATTACATCATTTTGTATTTTCAAAATATACCCGTTTCCTTATATTATGAGTCGTCCATTTATTTCTTACTTGAACATTTTTAATTTATATTTATAGATAATAAATTTCACCTGGTAAAGTTACTTGTAAAAAACAGTTTTATGTTTGAAAAGAAATTTCTGTAGAAAAGCAGCCTTTGTTTAGTACTCCTAAACGTTATTAATTCCTGAGGAAAGCAGTAGAACAAATACTCCGGTCCTGGTGATGTATGCGTCATGCTTCCTCTTGGGTCATGGCCTATACAATGCTTATAACTTAAGCGAATGTAAACAAAGTTCATATGCTCTGTAAAGTTTAACTATATACGAACGCTAGACTATGTTACTAGGAATGTATCTCATTCCCTCCCTTTTCAAAGGTATGTTCTTTTAACGGTTTATATTTCTCTATGTAATAAGTTTGAAAAAAGTTGCTTAATCTAAAAATATTATTTACATATTACCTATTATTATTTAATTAAATACACAATGCGCCCATGCATTCTGTACATTGCAAAATAAACTTCCCCTCATTGTACAAGCCGTAATTTCTCTTTAGGATTCCAGTGATGGTATCATATCATGTATACTTTCAAAATTACCAATCGCAATGTATGAAGTTGCATACCTCTTTCTATATCAGATGTCGTATGCATTCGCAGCATCGACGGTAAATACCCCCTTGTTGTAATAAACACGATTATCAGGACTTTAAGATAAACTATTTAATGCGCTTGAACACAATGTTATAAATCGTAAATATTACCTTGATACAGTTACACAAGACTAAATATTTTATACAACTGAATGACGGTGTCCAAACAGATATCAAACCTCTAGGATGTATGCCCTCAACCACTTTGAAATACAACGCGCCATATTTTCGCGACCGGTAGTAATATTACGCCGGCGGGTTCATGGCGTCGGTTCCGCACGCGGTCGGCTCATTGCGGGCGCCTCTTGCGTTGCTTCACGTATCTACTACTAAAGTCTAGTGAATTAATTATTATCGTACTCTAGGGAAATTACATATTATTCCTCCAATGTAAGTAATTTTACTTATAAATATGAATATACACTTAGCTATAAAAATAAACACTTTTAATACAAACTCAGATAACCTTGTTGCACCGCTGTAACAGCTAAATGACATATGATTTTAAAGATGATTGTGGGTCTATAAATAATGTAAAACACACCTGACTCAAATACAAGTTTAAAGAACAAAGGTTATATCAAAAGACGATAAAAAAAATTCCTCGACCAATCACATACAAGGTCATATAGAGATAAGGATACTCCGTCCACTCACAAGAAAGGAAAACATTTCCTTCTACCTGCTTAAAGGATCTTTACGATCTATCGAGCATGTTTCAGTTTGAAATACTCTATTATAAAATAATAATAATAAAATGATTCTTGTCTATACTGAATTTACCTTTTGACTGGTATTAGGCTTAAATCAGCATGGCATACAAAAAGGCTTATCCTAAATTTAGGCCTGAATTTAGGCTAACGTAGCTATTGCACCACATTTTACAGTAAGAAAGTTCAGTTTGAAATTATTGTTGACCTGGATTATGGCTAAAGTCGCCCCGGCTAACAAAAAGGCATTATCCTAAACTTAGGGCCTAAGTAGTTATTTTTTCGAACACATTTACACGAGATGAGCGGTCAGTCGTACTCTTAAGGCAGTGCGGAGATGTTGTGTTTTCTACGTGTATGGATTGTCAATGTACAATCGGGCTTCAGATATTCCCAAGCCCACCTCTATTTTAATCGAAATACGAAAAGTGGCTTGGGGTCCAATATTTTTTGTCTTCAGAGTCCCCGCCCCACTTTTGCAAATTTAACATACTATACTACGTATTATATATAGTATACGTATATACCATATATATATTATGATATAATATATATATATATCAAAATAATATATACTATATATTAGTATATACTATATATATTATATTAATATATATCATATATTAATGATTAAAAAAAATTTATTTCAGAATCTCCGTTTATATTATATTATATACTATTAAATTATAAACATAATGACCTAATATATAAAGGATATCAAAACATCAAAATAGGTAAATTGAAATTACTGGGATACAGCTTACAGGGCTCACATTGGTATATATAACTACTAATATAAGTATAGTATAAATATTATAATATATTATATATATATATATACTATATGTATAACTATACTATATAATATACTATATATAAATATAGATATAATATAGAAACATATTCTATTTTTTTTCTTCAGATTGATAATACATACTTTTATCTAGCTTACTACTTATACTAACTATATTAATACTATATATATATATAGATATAAACTAATAAATATATATAATATATATAATAATATATATATATAATATTTTATATTATACATATAATAACTACTATATATTATACTATAATATAAAGCAATTGTGAGTGCCAAACAAGTTGGTCGAATGCAGTCTCCGCAATCAACACTGGCTCAACAAAAAAAAAAATTATTTTTTTTGCCGCATTCATTTTTCTTTCTGTAAGCGTAAATCGGGTTGACTATATTCGCAAATGACATTTAGTTTTCCAAGATTGGCTCTAGTACTTGAGATACAGGGTGTTCCTGCAGATTTACTCTTTTACAAATATCTTTAATGCATATTTTACAGTAATATCGTTTTATTTCTTTTTAAGGGCCTTACCTTGTACTATACTTTATTTGTTTCTCATTGCTACAGCCAAATCACGTTGATGAGTACTTCACAAAGAGCCTGTTTGAATAACCCCCAATGTATTCGCCTACAATCTGTTGTTGAATAGTTGCCAAGTCAAAACCCAAAGAAGAAAATATTAGCTTAACTTTGTGAAGCAAGCAATCTGGCTTACTTTGGATCATGAAATCTCGGAGGACCAAAAAGTCTTGAGCGCGTCCCCATATAGTCTGAAAAGTCATTCCGTGTGGTTCGAAAATCTAGCGTCCAGTGAAGAAAGACGAAGAAAAGGTTAAATTTGTGTGCCTATGGTATGCGGGAGCCAAAGAATCACCACAGTGACTGTTATTTTTGTTTGGTTAACTGTGAAGATATCAAATCTTACAAGAAACGAAATTTGGATCGGATTTGCGAATCAGCAAGCGACCAGTGCTACCACACTCGACGATGTCCCCATCCATGTTCATCTACACTCCCAGAGCAGCAATTGTCTGCATGGAAGAAGATATCCAGGATTTTGGTTCGCACACGTGCAGATATGGTAGTGAATATGAGAGAAAATCAGTACTTCTACACAGCAAGCATTCCCCAGGAAGAGACAAATTTAGTACAGAGTAAGCTCTCCAAGCAACAGATCTAGCTATTTAGTCAGCTAGACTAAGTTGAAAAGAACTGTCCAAGCCCGAATGTAAAAAACTTCTTTTGGACAAGAGAAGTCAGACTTTGCTTCCATAACCTTTCATTGAAGAAGAAGACCCAGTATACTGTAGAACATCCCTGGATCCTACTCCACAATGGGTTACCTAAATAACCGCAGCCAGAAAATTTGCGAATTGTTTATGGAAGTCAACGAGGAGCTTGAAGTCGTTTAGTGAACAATATCGAATGTGTATACATCCGATCCAATAGGCTCACTGCAACATACCTGAAAGAGGAATATGAAAACAATCACTAAGAATACTTTCAGAAGCTTATGATATAATGAACTCCCTCACGTCAGTCTATAATGGCGATTGATTTGTATAGAGACTAGTCACGGACCATCTCACTTGGGGCAGCAACTATTACTAAGTACGCCTTGTTTCATCATGCTGTGGACTAGTTGGCTACAAAAAGACCACTGCCAAGAAAAAGTTTATGCGCAATAGGGAAGAAAGTATGACTGTAGGTGCATCAAATATCGATTAACAACCATCTGGTAGAGTAGGTGGCAAAAATTAATTTCCCTACCATCCACATCACAAACTAGGCACTGAGTGAGAGGCGGAAGGTTGTTAGGGCCCTTAGACAAAGATGTGAATTTCACAATACTATTTTGCACAACTTTTTCCAGTGCTTGAGTATGAGAGAACTTCCAAACCTTGAATTCGTCCTTTACTCGGCCCTACCAAATTTGCCAAATCACAAAGCTGATGACAATTTTCATAAATTCCATGACTATTATTGAGCATCTGCTGGAAAAGTTTTGTCTTGGTTGGTCAGAACTTTTTGGGCAACCCATAAATCTGCCAACTATGTAGAACGCGTACAGAAAATGCTTTCAGACTTCAAAAAATTGAATGCTAATATGAACAAAAAAGGTTCACCTTCTACATATCACTTAGATCGGTTTCCGGTATAATCTATGGATTGTGTATATGAGAACAAGGGTGAGAGGTTCCGATCAGATATCAAGGTGGATGGAAGAAAGATACCAAGTAAGATTGGATACACACATGATGCCAGACTATTGTTGGAGCCTTCAACGTGATTGTCCACATTCTGCGACACAGAAGACAATCATATATGACCAGCGGCATTTGTAACGCTATAATTGTGATTCATGTACTGAATTTGAATTTGTGACTATTAAGCATTTTATTACTTACTTCATTAGACAATTTGATATTATATCTTTCGGTGTTTTTTATTGGAATTACGTTTACAACCTCTAAGCATTATAAATTGTTGTTTATGAATGCGTATTTTTGTGACCACCCCGCTTTCTTCAAAAAAACTAGAGCAATTTAAGAAAACGTGAGTCATATTCGGAATCAGGGGCAACAGTTATCCTATAAAAGTCGACCTTCTCAAATGTTTTGCCGCAAAACTGTTGTTGGCCAAAATAATAGCATCGCAACTGGTTTCGCTCTCCCCCATAATGAGAAATGGATTTCAAATGGAAAAACAAATCAAGTAGTTATTTCTCATTTTATTAAAGATTAATATAAAAAAATACATTAACTTTTATGATGATTATAATTACATGGTTGCCAACTTTCAAGTGTGCATGAAGAGGTTTAATTTAACAGAAGATGAAAATGAAGCACTATGTTAAAAACTGTTGTCGTCCAGTTATACGAGAAATGTAATTTTAAAAAAAAAACAGCCGTATTTACGTTTTATGTTGTAAAATTATTTTAGTGGAGGGGAAAATTATTTTAGGCGCTCTGCCGCCGGGGCCCTAATTAACATTTTAAGGTACATAATTCAACAATTATGTGCTGAAGGATCTCTGGGACGAGTAAATACTTTTGCATTCAAAGTAAATCGTCAAGACAAGCCAATATTGTAGCTTCAGAGACGAGTTCAAGCAACTAGTTTATCTTTCAAACCATTTTCCCTCTGTTAATCCACATGGGAAATCATTGCAAATTGTTCCAATGAATGTCAGTCTTATACTGCAGTGAACAATATTTTATAGGTAATATATAGGTATAACGAAAATATCGGAAACAAAAGTGAAAGATAATAGAAACAACAAGATTAAGATCTCAAATGAGACAAGGTATACAACCTTTAATTTATTAATAGTTTCTTTTAAAAACATTGTTTCAACTATATCCTATTGTTACACTTCTGCCACATTTCATTTGGCACAAATTTCTGCTGGAACGGGACTAGTGCAAAAAGATCATTTAAATTATTTTATATAGACACTTTTGATGTTATATAATATAAAATTAAAATACGAGGCTGGCGATATATATAAAAAAAATAAATATAATTTTAAATATCGTTCCTCTTGCATAAATATAGGGATAACTAGTAAAAGGAAATCATATTTCGAAAGCTTGAGATCACTCCACGTGAGCTTCCATTTTCAAATAGCTGGCTTCGTGTCATACTCCTGCTATCTTAGACAAAAATCGAGTGGCTTCAGCTGATATCACTGAACATTATACGCTATATACTATATATATTATATCGAGCGCAGCAACTCCGATAAATATATTTCAAAATTCAAAAAGAAACATACTATACTTTAAGTCATAATAGTTATAATATATGTGTGAAATCCTATACTTACTATATTGTGTGTAGTGTGTCTTGTGTGCTCGTGGGTGGAGTTGTGTTGTGTGCAGTACGAATCTTTGCTGCTGTTGGCTGTGTGTGGGTGGTGGTTGACACGCAGGCCACTCACGCGATCAGAGCCTCTGTTGTGTGTGCCTCACTGTCTTCTCTTCCTCTCTCTCTCTCTCTCTCTCAACAAACGTGTAATTAGATACACCTAACCAATCGAAGTATAGGATCCTAGGTTTCGAGGCACGTTTTATGTTCGCTTGTTATTAACCCAATAGCTAAGTATGCCATGGACAATGTGTTGGACCTCCAAATATACAATTATTAAATGTCGTTTCTTTGTAATACATTTGCAATCGGTCTCTAGTACTGCACACAGCAACGATGGGTATCGTGTTCTTTTTACAAAAATTTCTGTATATCGTGGATTTCTCGATATGCCAACAGATCCATTGATCATATATCCAAGTATAGATGCTTGTTACGCTTGAAGTAAAATTGTAGGATACTATATGTAAAGTATTTCATTTAATGGCTTTTAAGTTTTACATAGCAATAGTATATAATATAACTATATACTATATATATAATATATATACTATATATATATATCGTATCTATCCCTATAGTATTATATATTATTAATACTTATATATATACGCTATATAATATATCTAACACTATATATATATTACTAAACTAAATATTATATAATAATTAAATATAAGCTATATAATATTAATCACCAAACATATAAATATACAAACTTATGTGGAAGACGATACACGACATAAACATGACAGAAGCATAAACATACCAAAACATAAAATCATTACAATATCCATAACTAATACAAACGTAAATCATCAACACGCTTAAAATATACAAACATAAATACATAAACATAAACAATAAACATAAACATAAAAGTATAAACTATAAAACTATAAATAAACCAATAGAGTCATACTATAGGTAATTAACTTATATAATGAGTATATATATATTATACTATATATATATATCATATCATATCATATAATATAATATAGATAGTATGATATATATATATTAGTAATATAATACTATATATATATATATATTTAAATATTTCGTCCATCCACCTTCCGCGTCGAATGACAGCTTGTAAGGTCGTGGCTTCTAGTGCATGAAATTGCATTGCTCCATTGTCGTGTTGCAATTCTTCTCACCATAGTCCCAAGATCTGCACCATGATCTCATCCATAGTCTCTTTCTAATTTCTTTGCTTCTTGGGGATTCCCCGAGTCTTCTACGATTCATGCCCCACACAATTTTCCGATCGGTTCGAGATCGCAGGCTTACTGTTGCCATGCGAGAACTTGCAATAGTGTTGTTCATATTCTCTATATATATTATTTCTTCTTTGAAGCGCCGTCTGCTCTATGAATTGTACTATTATCGTGAACATATACAATCTTTTGTGGGTCAGGCAATAGATATGCTCTAACAGAGGCATAAAAAAACCCTCAAGAATTCTCAACAAGATATACATCGGGAAGTAAAGTCTCCCATGTATGTGGCTTTAGCTAACCAGCCTGTATAAAAGCTTAACCCAACCCCCACTTGTTGCAGTGTGACGTGGCCGTCTCTTCTCTCTTCGTGAATATATAAGCTGTGTCATATCTAGTTTATTGGTCTCCAAAGGTTATGCTCGCCGTAGGTCATTGAGCAAAGATGTTTTTTCGTCATGAAATATTACCGGTCGACCAAACTCAATTTATCCCTTTTTGAAGTGTATGTGCGTTAGCAAAAGGCTACCTTGTAACTGCATCGGGTTCTGTAGTTGTGGTTTTAGAGCTGTTCTACTAGTATTCCTGATTCATGGATTCGCCTTCGGATGGTAGAAATGTGATGCATCTAGAATTAATTCTCTTCCGGACGATGTGCAGAATTGTGAAGGATGATGTTTGAGCAAAGTCAAACGATTGCCCTTAATCTTCCGCTCCACGGCTGAGCTGTATGCGAGTTGCGCACCTGTATGGGGACCGCGGCTCTAGCCGTGTACTCGCCCTTTCTTCTTCATGTTGCTTCTGCCCATCTCCGCACTACGTGCTAAATTTGTCTTAATTACCCTTCAGTTTTTCCTCTTCTGCGGATTAAGAAATGCTTACGGCTTCTCCTAACTACGCTTGAATAGCAACTGACAATTCTACCCCTTCCCATACACAAGCCTTTCTGCCATCTTGGTTATCCGCATGGTCTGCAACGAAAGAAATCAGATTGACCTTGTAACCCATTACTTTTTAACATGAAAAGATACTATTATATCCATATATAAGTAGTATATTAAACTTATTACATTTATCATATATCATTATAAATATATAATATATAATATGTAGTTATAATATATAATGTAATATATACTATAAAGTATATAATAGTATATATATATATATATATGATGAAATCGTTTAGAATGTGGCGCAAAGGTTTTTGGTCTGTCCTATCATATATAATTAATATATATAATATATATATATATATATATATATTCTATACTATACAGACTGATAGTATATATAGACAAAAATATAGCATTTAAAATATATCATAGATAGAATATAATAAATATATATATAATATCTTATATCAACACTATTACTATAATAATTAGTATGTCCTATAATTAAAATATATGAAGATGTATAATGATATAAAAGATTTTATGTAAGTATATATATATACTATATATTATATTATCTATATCATATATATATATATACTTATATATAATACTAATTATATTATATACTACATATATACTTATATTGCTTATGTCGATTGGTATGAGTAATATATATATAATATTATAGTATATATAATATAAAATATATATGATAACTATAATCATCTAGGTATTATTAGATATACTATATATAAGTTATCACTCACTCAATGTTCAGTCCACGATATTTTTCTCTTAACTTGTTGTTTTAGGTTAGGTTAGGTGTATTTAGTTAGCGGTTTAGTTTGACGCCAGTATAACGTAACCTACCCTAATCCCCTCTAACTTTAACTGTAAGCTACGCACCTAACGCTATACCTAACAACAAAAATTAGATTAGAAATATTACTCTGAAAACTGGAAATATAATAAAGGAGATCCAACAGTTTATGTTCCCAACTGAACATGCAACTCACTCGGAATATATATTGCCCGTACTCGCTGTCAAAGACAGAGGTCCGTGTTATAACTATCGTAAGTGATATAGATATATATATAAATTCTTTAGTAGATAACTAGGATATATATCTAATATGCATGGTCTTATACTTATACTAGTACTACTCATACTATTAGTATATATACTATATCTATATATATATATAAAATAATCTTAAGTAAAATTAATATATTTATATTTATGTGTAAATGTGGGCATAAAATTTACTTTTTTTTTGTCTTTCTATTTTTTTAGCTCGATTACATGCATTCGAACACATTCTGTAGTAGATCAAACGAAATTGCGAACTCTCCTAGGCAAGGCAATATTAAAAAGTGTCGATTATCTTTCTACAATACAATGTTGATACATTAACCCTTCAAACGGCACATGATTACCATATAAATAGTATACATATCATAACTATATACTAATATAATATATATATATAGTATAGCCTATGCTATATAATAATATATATACTTATAGTATATATATATATTAATATATACTATATATATAGTATACTATTATATATTAAGAAATGCAGTATATTTTGGTTTAGAGTGTATCTTAAGAAAAAAATAACACCAAAGAAAATTACTAAAATTCTATACATTTGTAAACGTTTCGAGTTGAACACAAGAGACATCCTCTACGTCAGATACTTCTGTACTATAATATAAAATAAATCTAAAAAATAACACTTACGAACATTTTATATATTAATCCAATTATCCAAGATTACGTTGAAGGGGTACGTTAGCATGCTAGAAAATATAAAAGCACCAAAATTCGGAATAGAGTCAACAAGTATGTGTGATCTTGACACAAGTTTAATTAAATCTGCTTCGTGAAAATGGCCAAAAGATCAAAAACAAGGAATAAGAATAAACAAGTGAAAACAAAAATCAGTAAGAAGAGGAGAGAGAGAGAGATGAGAGAAAGAAAACGAGGAAGAGGAGATGAAGAGAGTGAGAGAGCTGAGAGAGAGAAGAGATCAGATGAAGAGAGAGCAAGTTCAGTAAATGTAAGTAGGAGCCAAAAAAACAGGCTTTAAATGCTTTTACGTATGAAGATTTGATAAATATTCAATTATTTATTAGGAGAAGTTGGCGAAGAATATAGGGATGTTTTGTAATCCGTAGTGATCTCTTATCACTGGAAGATGCTATCTGGGTTGAGAGATTGGGGAGATTAGCTGAGAAAGGAAATGCCTATAGTTGCTTGAAGGGGCCTCGCATCTTCAAGCTGGCGTTAGGCTAGTTTGGATCTTACATTTCAATTGACCCTTACAGTGGCAATGTGTATTTATAATACCATGTCACAAGTCTTCGAGTCTCATAGAAGCATGCCTTTCTATTGGTTTAAAAAATGTTCCTGATGCAGTCGTGCTAGTAGATAATAAGATACAGAGTGATATATATTGAGGAAAGTTTACTGACGATATTGGTCTAAAAACGAAAGGAGAGCATTGTGAAGAGGGGTGTAATGCTAACACGCACATACGTTTGGTTGAATCATTTCAGGGTTGGCATATGTTTATCGAGAAGAAGAAGAATACTAGTTTTACTAAAAATTTTCAGTAGAAATATGGGGTTTAATAATTCCGAAAACATGTTACGTAAAAAGACGATCTTCTTCATTAGAAAAACTTCATTGCAGAAACACAATATGAAATACTCTGTGGTAGATATACGGATATGTAGTAGTATAATAAGTATGTCATATATACACTAAATTA